>JBBMOL010001454.1:0-38877 GCA_037954665.1 Laguncularia racemosa | reverse complement strand
TTTTCTAACAAGTATACGCTTGTTCACCAAGGGAAAAGCTTTAAGCTTAAACCTTTAACACCTAAACAAGTGTATGAGGATCAGTTGCAGCTACAACAGTCATTTGCAAAACACAAGGTGAGTGAAAAGCAGAGTGAGAGTGAGAGAGCAAAAGACAATGAGAAGAAAAAGGAATATAAAAGTCAAGATCAAAAGGAAAAGGAGAGGAAGGCTGGAAAGTGTGTGAGAGGCCAAGTTGAAGGGGAATCAACTTTGGTGGTGAGTGAAAAGGAGAGGGTAGCCTTGCAAAAGGAGAGTTGTGTGGCAAGAGCGAGTGTAGTGAGCAGAGCGTTAGTGATGAAGCAACCTATGTTGTTTCTGGTTTTTAAGGAAACATGTTTGACTACTAACGAATTATCTAACTCTTTTCCTAGTGTGGTTGTGTCTTTTGTGCAGGACTTTGAAGATGTCTTTCTTGAGGAGATTCCAAAGGGATTACCACATGTTCATGGTATTGAGCACCAGATTGACCTTGTACCCAAGCATCGATTCCAAACAAGCTAGCTTACAGGAACACCCCGGAGGAAGCAAAGGAACTCCAAAGGCAGGTTGAAGAATTAATGGAGAAGGGTACGTGAGGGAGAGCATGAGTCCATGTGCAGTGCTTGTGATTTTGGTACCTAAGAAGGATGGGACATGGAGAATGCGTGTTGACTGCCGTGCCAGCAACAACATCACAGTAAAGTATCGTCATACTATTCCTTGCTTAGATGACTTCTTAGATTGGTTATATGAGTATAGTGTCATTCCTCATGAGCCTTGGATAGACATGTCCATAGATTTTGTGTTAGGATTATCTAAGCCTAGCATGGTCGAGATTCTATTTTTGTGGTTGTGGATAGGATTTCTAAAATGGTTCATTTCAGTCCTTGTCATAAAACTGATCATGCTATACACATTGTTGATTTGTTCTTTAGAGAAGTAGTGCATCCGCATGGTATACCTAGGAGCATTGTTAGTATTCGAGATGAGAAATTTTTGAGTCATTTTTGGAGAGTCTTGTGGGAAAAGTTGGGAACTAAACGGATGTTTTTGACTATCCGTCACCCACAAACTGATGGGCAAATTGAGGTGGTTAATAGGACGTTAATTCAATTGTTAGGGGCAATCATAGAGAAAAACATTAGGACTTGGAAGGATTATCTACCATTTGTGGAGTTTGCATGTAATAGGGCTTTAAATAGCATTATTCATTGTTCACCATTTGAGATTGTGTATGGTTTTAACCCATTGGTTCCTATTTATTTATTGCCATTGCCACTTAACAAATCTGTGAGTTTTGATGCTGATTTTAAGACAGATTTCGTGAGAAAGCTAAATATTGAGCGAAGAGCGGAGCAGTATGTGAAACAAGCCAACAAGGGTTGTCAACAAGCTTTTTTGAACCTGGAGATTGGATTTGGGATCACATGCGCAAAGAGCAGATTCCCGTACAGCGTAGATCTAAATTACTTCCTAGAGGCGATGGACCAATTCAAATTCTTGAATACATCCATTATATAGCATACAAGAAAGATTTACCAAGTAAGTATCCAGTAAGTGTCACGTTTAATGTTACTGATCTGAGTCCATTTGATGCAGGAAATGATTTGAGGACAAATCCTTTTCAAGAGGAGAGGAATGATGAGATCCATGATGAGAGTCAAGCTGGAAGAAGGAATGTGGATCCTCTTGAAGTGCCGCCTGGACCGATCACAAGAAGTCGAGCGAAACAACTCAAGGAAGCACTTAACGGGTTGATAAAGGATGTCCATGAAGTCGAGAAGGATTGGGTCAATCATGAAGTTGGAACGGATTGGAACAACCATGGGAAGACCCTTGCTCTTATACAAGTCACACCAGACACGGGTTGAAGAGGGCGTGTACTTTCAAGGCACGGCTGTGTAGGACTCTCAAGATTGCCTAGAATCATACACGGCTAGATACACGGTTAAAAGGCACGGCCGTGTATGGAATCAAGCAAATCCACAGAAAGATACACGGCTAAAGTACACGGGCATGTATGTTGCCAGAAGTTGCACAGAAAGATACAAGGTCAAAGTACACGGGCGTGTATGTTGCCAGAAGTTGCACAGACAAGTACACGGCCAATGTACACGGGCGTGTACCAGGCCGTGTATCCCCTGTCGGCCAGCTTTTTCTGTTTCGCGTTTTTATGTCACTTAACTAAACTACGTCGTTTTAGACTTGTTTTTGACACGAATTGTAACCCTAGTGTAAAAGCTCCTAGGGTTTAGAACATTAAAGATTAGACATCACTGAACATTAAACACTTTTGAGAGGCACCTCTCTTGGTTCTTCAAGAACTTAATTCGAACTTATCGGATTGATTTCTGTGGCGTTCATCCCGACTTATCAATCGGTTTTTCCATCCCGATTGTGGCGTCTTCACTTTTATACCAAGGTTCTTGTCTCGCTTATAGACAACGGGTCGCGGTTTTCCACTTTAGGTGTTTGGGCGTCTTAGGCAACGAATTTCCGAACGTATTGGTATTGGGTTTCGTCACGGGTTGGCGTGGTTCGTATCAAAAGATTGAGTATAAAATGGCTCTATCAAATTCCCCTACACTTAAACTCTAGCTTGTCCTCAAGCAATTGAATCAAATCAATTAAGAAATCCGTCATAGATTATACAAAAATTCTTTTCATCATTTCAAGCATCTATTCTTTTATAATTCATGACTTGTAATTTTTAATGTCTATTGCTCCAACCAAACTGGTTTCCTGTGATCAAATTACCATGGACAAAATTTAATAGCTAATCTAAACAAAACAAACTTTAATCCTCATGTTTAGCAAAAGAATTTTTATTCCAAAAGTAAATACTTAATCCACTAAGGAAAAACACCCAATTAAACTTCATTGGATATTAGAAAGTGTATAATCCTTGCAACATAAAGTAAAAGCATATGGTATCTACTTTTTCCCCTAGATTTTCTCCCTTTTTTATTCTAAGTCTTATTTCATTCGATGAATTTTTACATTCATGTTCTTTTGATTTAATCAAGCATCTATTTTGACGGGTTTTTGCCCGCTTCTTTTTCATGAACTTTTGCCTTTTTCGCCCTTATCGTTATAGTGAGTTCATTGAGTTGGCAACATCCCGAGCTCGTCACTCAAGTGACCGGTTTTGAGATACCCCTACGGACTCTTCCTCACTCTAACATTCAAGTTTAAATACTCTTAACACAATTACTTGAATCATTGGAGTAATGGCTATGCTTGATTTTTTTTTTTTCAATTATTGCTAGAGTAATAATAGTTATCCGGTTTAAAGGGTTACTAAGGAAAAAGTTTCTTCACATCTTTCACTAAGTGTTATCATTGTTTCAAAAACAACTTCAAAGAGTATACAGTAACTAATATAACCTATGATACGAATCACGCCAACCCGTGACGAAACCCAATACCAATACGTTCGAAATTCGTTTCCTAAGACGCCCAAACACCTAAAGTGGAAACCACGACCCATTGTCTATGAGCGAGACAAGAACCTTGGTATAAAATGAAGACGCCACAATCGGGGTGAAAGACCGATTGATAAGTCGGGATGAACCTACGGAAATCAATCCGATAAGTTCGATTTAGTTCTTGAAGAACCAAGAGAGGTGCCTCTCAAAAGTGTTTAATGTTCAAAGATGTATATTGTTCATTGTTCTAAACCCTAGGAGCTTTTATACTAGGGTTACAATTCGTGTAAAGCAAGTCCAAAACGACGTAGTTTAGATAGTGGCGTAAAAACGCGAAAACAAAACAAGCTGGCCGGTAGGGATACACGGCCGTGTACTTTGGCCGTGTACCTTTCTGTACAACTTCTGGCAACATATACGGCCGTGTACACGACCGTGTACTTTGACCGTGTACTTTTTTGTGCACATTCCGGTCACATACACGATCGTGTACTTCTGGTCGTGTATCTTTCTATAGATTTGCTTGTCTCCATACACGCCCGTGTACTTTGGCCGTGTATCTTTCTGTGGATTTGCTTGACTCCATACACGGCCGTGCCTTGAAAGTACACGCCCCTTCAACCCGTGTCCGGTGTGACTTGTATAAGAGTAAGGGTCTTCCCATGGTTGTTCCAATCCGTTCCAACTTCATGATTGCCCCAATCCTTTCCGGCTTCATGGACATCCTTTATCAACCCGTTAAGTGCTTCCTTGAGTCGTTTCGCTCGACTTCTTGTGATCGGTCCAGGCGGCACTTCAAGAGGATCCACATTCCTTCTTGCAGCTTGACTCTCATCATGGATCTCATCATTCCCCTCCTCTTGAAAAGGATTTGCCCTCAAATCGTCACCTATATCAAAAGGACTTAGATCAGTAACATTAAATGTGGCACTTACTTGATACTCACCAGGCAAATCTATCTTGTATGCATTGTCGTTGATGCACTCAAGAACTTGAAATGGTCCATCACCTCTAGGAAGTAGTTTAGATCGACGCTGCACGGGAAACCGCTCTTTGCGCATGTGAACCCAAACCCAATCTCTAGGTTCAAAAACAGCTTGTCGACGACCCTTGTTGGCTTGTTTCACATACTACTCTATTCGTCGTTCAATGTTCAGCCTTGCCTTCTCATGGATCTGTTGAACAAATTCGGCCTTCTTCTTGCCATCTAAATTAACATACTTAGAAATAGGTAAAGGTGATAAATCTAAAGAGTTAGTGGATTAAAACCATACACAATTTCAAAAGGAGAAAATTTAGTAGCAGAATGCACTGTACGGTTATAAGCAAATTCAACATGCGGCAAACAATCCTCCCAACTCTTAATATTCTTTTTAATTACAGCCCTCAACAAAGTAGATAAAGTTCAATTCACTACCTCAGTTTGACCGTCAGTCTGTGGATGACAAGTAGTAGAAAACAATAACTTAGTTCCTAACTTAGCCTACAAAGTCTTCCAAAAGTAGCTTAAGAACTTAGCATCCCTATCTGATACAATTGTTCTAGGCATACCATGCAATCGCACAACTTCCCTAAAGAATAAATTAGCAATATTACAAGCATCATCCGTTTTGTTACAAGGAATGAAATGTGCCATTTTAGAAAACCTATCAACAATTACAAAAATAGAATCCCGACCATGTCTAGACTTAGGTAATCCTAACACAAAATCCATAGAAATATCTACCCAAGGCTCATGAGGAATGGGAAGTGGGGTGTAAAGCCCTTGAGGTTGGACTCTAGATTTCGCTTGCTTACATATGACACATCGCTCACAAATCCTCTCAACATCTCGTTTCATGTGAGGCCAATAGAAGTGTTCCTGCAATACCCCTAATGTTTTAGCTACTCCAAAGTGTCCCATTAAACCTCCTCCATGAGACTCCCTCACTAGTAATTCTCTTAAGGAACAAATTGGAATGCATAGTTTACTCTCCCTAAACAAGAATCCTTCATGTTTATAAAATTTTCCATGCCCACTCTTCTCACAATACACATACTCCTCACAAAAATCTCGATCAGCAGCATATAACTCCTTAATGTGCTCAAAACCAAGCAGTCTAGAACTAAGAGTAGAGATAAGAGTATACCTTCTAGAAAGTGCATCAGCAACAACATTCTCTTTACCTTGCTTGTAGTGGATGACATATGGAAATGTTTCGATGAACTCCACCCAACGAGCATGCCTTTTGTTCAGCTTGTGTTGCCCCTTCAAATACTTCAAAGATTCATGATCAGTGTGGATCACGAACTCTTTTGGCCAAAGGTAGTGTTGCCACGTCTCCAGGGCTCAAACCACTGCATATAGCTCCTTGTCGTAAGTAGGGTAATTCAAGGTTACCCCACTTAGCTTCTCGCTAAAGAATGCAATCGATCTTCTCTCCTACATAAGCACTGCTCCAATACCTAATCCTGAAGCATCACACTCAATTTCAAACGTTTTAGTAAAGTTAGGTAAAGCAAGTAACGGCGCCTGAGTCAACTTATTTTTAAGCGTCTAAAAGGCCTTCTCTTGTTGCTCTCCCCAGCTGAACCCCACATTCTTCTTAATTACCTCAGTAAGTGGTGCTGCAATGGTGCTGAAATCCTTCACAAATCTCCTGTAAAAGCTTGCTAGTCCATGGAAACTCTGCACATTTGTTACATTGGTTGGACTAGGCCATTCTTGGATCGCACGAACCTTTTCTTCATCAACTTGTATTTCCTGCGCACTAACAACAAAACCAAGAAACACAAGTTTGTCTATGCAAAAAGTGCACTTCTTGAGGTTAGCATATAATTGTTCCTTTCGAAGCACTTCTAAAACATCCCTCAAGTGTGACATATGATCTTCCAAACTTTTGCTGTAAATAAGAATATCATCAAAATAGACAACCACAAATTTTCCAATAAAAGTCCTCAAAACATGGTTCATAAGTCTCATAAAAGTACTAGGTGCATTAGTTAAACCGAAAGGCATTACTAACCACTCATACAATCTATATTTTATTTTAAATGCAGTTTTCCATTCATCACCCTCTTTCATTCTAATTTGGTGATATCCACTTTTCAGATCAATTTTAGAAAAGATACTAGACCCATGCAACTCATCTAACATGTCATCTAAGCGAGGAATGGGATGACGATACTTTACCGTGATGTTGTTGATGGCGCGGCAGTCAACACACATTCTCCATGTCCCATCCTTCTTAAGCACCAAGATCACAGGCACTGCACATGGACTCATGCTTTCTTTCACGTACCCCTTCTCCATTAGTTCATCGACCTGCCTTTAGAGTTCCTTTGTCTCCTTCGGATTGCTCCTATAAGCTGGCTTGTTTGGAATCGATGCTCCAGGTACAAGGTCAATCTGGTGCTCAATACCACGAACAGGTGGTAATCCCTTTGGAATCTCATCAGGAAAGACATCTTCAAAGTCCTACACAAGAGACACAACCACACTAGGCAAAGAGTTAGACAATTCGTTAGTAGTCAAACATGTTTCTTTAAAAACCAGCAACAACATAGGTTGCCTCATCACTAACGCTCTCTTTACTACACTCGCTCTTGCCACACAACTCTCCTTTTGCAAGGCTGCCCTCTCCTTTTCACTCACCACCAAAGTTGATCCCCCTTCAAACTGGCCTCTCACACTCTTTCCAGCCTTCCTCTCCTTTTCCTTTTGATCTTGACTTTTATATTCCTTTTTCTTCTCATTGTCTTTTGCTCTCTCACTCTCACTCTGCTTTTCACTCACCTCATGTTTTGCAAAAGACTGTTGTAGCTGCAACTGGTCCTCATATACTTGTTTAGGTGTTAACGGTTTAAGATTAAAGCTTTTCCCTTGGTGAACAAGCGTATACTTGTTAGAAAAGCCATCATGAACAGCCTTCCTATCAAATTGCCATGGCCTCCCCAACAACACATGACATGCTTGCATTGGCACTACATCACATAACACCTCATCCTCATACCTACCAATGCGAAACCCAATCAAGGCTTGCTTACTCACCTTAGTCTCACCACTATCATTCAACCACTGCAGTTTATATGGACTAAGGTGTCTAACAGTTTTGAGCCCCAGCCTCTCGACAATAAAATTACTCACTACATTGGTGCAACTTCCCCCATCAATAATCAAACTACAAATGTGATCTCTTAGATAACATCTAGTATGAAATATATTCTCTCTTTTCCTATCTCCTCTATCTTCCCAATCCCTAGTTCCTCTATTCCGACCACTATAACCTCTACAACTCCCAACAGAAGGCTCATCAAATTCATCTTCCGACATTTCATCTCTACCCCTCGGTACTCTCCTAGAATGACTCTCCCTCTTACGCCCTTAGAATACGTTTGTGGATTGCTCTAGTCTTTACTCTACCGTCTCATGAATTTGTTCCATTCCCTCTTGGAACATCCTCTTCATTTCTCCCCTCAACGCCTCAATTACTAACCTAGCATCAAACCTTCCCCTCTCACCTTCAGGAGAATGTTGTCTCGACATAGTTCATGCAGAAAAGATTAGTACTAACACAAATATATATATAATCAAACCTCACGATACACTCCCTTACGTGTTTCGCTCAAATGATGATATCACACAGTCACTCGTGTATGCTCACAAATAATGATGATATCAACTCGCCAACTTCCTCTTCACAATTCTCTTAGAACTAACCCGAACTACACCAATTTCCTTCCGTAGAATTCAAAACAACTCTAGGGTTCGTAAATTTTCCTCTATTTTTCTATCCGATTTTTTTTTTCTTTTGTCTTGGTTGTTGCTCTTGAGCACGTTTTTCTTTTCTGTTCTTTTCTCTTCTTCTTTTTTTTTTTGTTGTGACTTTTACTCTTTTTTTTTTTTTTTTTTTTTGCTAACAATCTCCTAGGCGATATTACACTATCAAAAGACAATCAATACTATGAAATTGAATACGATAATTGATATGAACGATTGGAGTTAGGGTTTTTGATATTACCTTCCTCAACCGAACTTGATGTTTTTACAAACCTAAGCTCTGATACCAAACTGATACGAACCACGCCAACCCGTGACGAAACCCAATACCAATACGTTCAGAAATTCGTTGCCTAAGACGCCCAAACACCTAAAGTGGAAACCGCGACCCGTTGTCTATAAGTGAGATAAGAACCTTGGTATAAAATGAAGACGCCACAATCGGGATGAAAGACTGATTGATAAGTCGGGATGAACGCCACGGAAATCAATCCGATAAGTTCGATTTAGTTCTTGAAGAGCCAAGAGAGGTGCCTCTCAAAAGTGTTTAATGTTCAAAGATGTATATTGTTCATTGTTCTAAACCCTAGGAGCTTTTATACTAGGATTACAATTCGTGTAAAACAAGTCCAAAACGATGTAGTTTAGATAAGTGGCGTAAAAACGCGAAAACAGAACAAGCTGGCCGGCAGGGGATACACGGCCGTGTATTTTGGTCGTGTACCTTTCTGTACAACTTCTGGCAACATACACGGCCGTGTACACGACCATGTACTTTGACCGTGTACTTTTCTGTGCACATTCCAGTCACATACACGACCGTGTACTTCTGGTCGTGTATCTTTCTGTAGATTTGCTTGTCTCCATACACACCCATATACTTTGGCCGTGTATCTTTCTGTGGATTTGCTTGACTGCATACACGGCCGTGCCTTGAAAGTACACGCCCTCTTCAACCCGTGTCCGGTGTGACTTGTATAAGAGTAAGGGCCTTCCCATGGTTTTTCCAATCCGTTCCAACTTCATGATTGCCCCAATCCTTTCCAGCTTCATGGACATCCTTTATCAACCCGTTAAGTGCTTTTTTGAGTCGTTTCGCTCGACTTCTTGTGATCGGTCCAGGCAGCACTTCAAGAGGATCCACATTCCTTCTTCCAACTTGACTCTCATCATGGATCTCATCAACCTAGAAGTAAACTTGTTTATTTTTCACTTAAGAACTAGACTTACTCTTAAACTTCCAATTCTAAAGCTAAATACAAGTTAAATTTGTTTCTTAAAGAGTTCACTACTCAATTTTAACCAAGTATTCTAATCACAGCAGTAGGTGAGTAAAACACTTGAACAAGTCAATTTCACATTTTGTAGATGCTTATTACAACATTTAGTACAATCTCCAGATTTCATGATAATTTTGAAAAATTTGGCTTGAAATTGCTTAAGGACAAACATTCAAAGTATGAGTCAATTCTCTATCCTCTATATTTTATTACCCTCTCCCCTACAATTAGTTTGAACATTGTCCGCACTGTTCCTAATTTAGCACAATTAAAGAGGAATTAACAACATAAGGAACATTAGAGAATAAGAGCAAAGGAATACTGGTACTTCCCTGGTATAAAGTGTAGAGTAATTGGATTTCTCCCCTTAAGCACTAGAGAGTGTCATCTAATGATATATACCCTTGCTGCAGCTAATCAAAAGAAAAAAAAAATCAAAACAAAACTAAAATAAAATAAATTGATATGGGTTGCCTCCCATGAAGCGCCTTTCTTTAACGTCTTTGGCTAGACGTTCCTGTAATTAATCACAATACTCGGGGTAAGTTAAACTGGTTTCTTCAATATTACATACTTGAAATCCTTCATAAAAAGGTTTCAAGCGATGACCATTGACTTTGAAGTTCTTACCAGTTTCAAGACTTGCGATCTCAATTGCACCATGTGAAAATATGTTAGTGATAACAAAGGGACCAATCCACCGTGATCGTAGTTTTCTAGAAAACAACTTCAATCGAGAATGATAAAGTAATACTTTTTGACCTACAGAAAAATTCTTTCGGGAAATCATTTGATCATAAAAATCCTTTGTTTTTTCCTTGTAGATTTTAGTACTCTCATAAGCTTCTCTTCGAATTTCCTCAAGTTCTTGTAATTGAAGTTTTCTTTGCTCACCAACCTCATCCATTTGCATGTTACATTGTTTTATAGCCCAGTACACCCTATGTTCCAACTCCACAGGGAGATGACACGGTTTGCCAAATATCAAACGGTAAGGAGACATACCTATAGGGGTCTTGTAAGCTGTCCGGTAGGCCCATAATGCATCTTCAAGTCTTGTGCTCCAATCCTTCTTGCTTGGATTGACGATTTTTTCCAGAATAGACTTGATTTCTCGATTTGAAACTTCTGCCAATCCATTGGTTTGAGGGTGGTATGCGGTGGAAGTGCGATGAGTGACCTTGTACTTTTTTAGTAGAGTTTCCACTACTCTATTACAAAAGTGTGTACCACGATCACTGATAAGAGCCTTTGGTGTCCCGAACCTAGCAAAAATATGAGATTTAACAAAATCCACAACAACTTTGGCATCATTAGTTCGGGTCACTTTGGCTTCCACCCATTTTGAAACATAATCCACAGCAAGAAGGATGTAAACATTACCGAAAGAAGGAGGAAAAGGACCCATAAAGTCAATACCCCATATATCAAATATTTCACAAGCAAGAATAGGGGTAAGTGGCATTTGGTCTCTACGTCCTAAGTTGCCAATTTTTTTACTTCGTTCACAAGACTTACAAAACATAAAAGAATCACGAAACAATATAGGCCAAAACAAACTACACCCATAATACCTTTTGAGCTGTCCTCTTAGGGCCAAAATGTCCACCACATGCATATGAGTGACAAAATTGCAAGACAAAAGGAATATCGTCTTGAGAAATACACCTTCTAATGATTTGATTAGCACAATGTTTCCACAAATATGGATCATCCAATACATAATACTTAGCATCACTTTTAATTTTATCTTTTTGAGCCCTAGACAAATCACTTGATAGTGTCTTAGTAACCAAATAGTTGACAATATCAGCATACCACGGAATTGTCTTTTGAATAGAAAAGAGATGCTCATCTGGAAAATCATCTTGTATTGGTATTGACCCTTCACTGATAAGTATTCTACTGAGGTGGTCGGCAACTAAGTTTTCAGAGCCTTTCCTATCGCGTACTTCCAGATCAAACTCTTGTAATAAGAGTATCCATCGAATAAGTCTTGGTTTCGCCTCCTTCTTCGCGAGCAGGTATTTGAGAGCTGCATGATCAGAGTAAACAATTACCTTAGTACCAAGTAAATATGATCTGAATTTTTCTAATGCAAAAACAACGGCCAAGAGTTCTTTTTCCGTTGTGGAATAGTTGCATTGAGCACTATCCAATGTTCTGGAAGCGTAATAAATGACATGGGAAGCTCTTCCAACTCTTTGGCCAAGAACGACTCCAACTGCATAATTGCTCGCATCACACATAATTGCAAAGGGAAGGTTCCAGTCAGGTGGTTGGATGATTGGAGCAAAAGTTAACTTATCCCTCAATGTGTCAAAAGCGTGCTTGCAGGCCTCATCGAACTCAAATGTCACTTCTTTTTGTAGCAATCTGCATAGGGGTTGAGTAATCTTGGAAAAATCCTTGATGAAACATCGATAGAATCCTGCACTCCCAAGAAAAGAGCGAATTTCTCGTACACTTACAGGGTAAGGTAGAGATTTAATCAATTCTACTTTAGCTTTATCGACTTCAAGCCCCTTAGAAGATACAATATGACCTAAAATGATACTCTGTTCAACTATAAAGTGACATTTTTCATAATTCAACACAAGATTCTTATCTATACATCTTTGAAGCACTTTTGTAAGGTTAATCAAACATGAATCAAAAGAGTTACTATAGACAGTGAAGTCATCCATGAAAACCTCTATGATATTCTCCACATAATTTGAAAACATACTAACCATTCACCTTTGGAATGTGGCTGGGGCATTGCAGAGCCCAAAAGGCATCCTTCGATACGCAAAAGTACCGAATGGACATGTGAAAGTAGTCTTCTCTTGATCTTCCGGTGCCACTGGAATTTGATGAAAACCTGAATAACCATCAAGACAACAATAGTGAGAATGGCCAGCCAAACGTTCAGGCATCTGATCAAGAAAAGGAAGAGGGAAGTGATCTTTTCTAGTTGACGCATTTAACTTCCTATAATCAACACAAACCCTCCATCCATTTGAACCCGAGTAGGAATTAACTCACCATCAGAGTTTTCAATCACAGTTAAGTCCGTTTTCTTTGGAACAACTTGAATTGGACTTACCCATTTGCTATCGAAAATTGGATAGATCATACCTGCATTAAGCAGTTTCAAGATTTCTTTCTTAACTACATCCATCATAGGTGGGTTCAAACGACGCTGAACTTCCCTTGAAGGTTTGCAATTATCTTCCATTATTATCTTATGCATGCATGTGGAGGGGCTTAGTCCTTTGATATCACCTATGGACCATCCAATGGCTTCTTTATACTCTCTTAACACCCGAGTCAACTTTTCTTCTTCTAAAGTACTTAGTTTGTTAGAGACTATCATAGCAAGAGTCTCATTTTCTCCTAAGAAAATGTACTTTAGATGTTCGGGTAAGGGTTTTAATTCCAGCTTTGGTGCTTGCACAATAAAGGGAAGAAGTCTTGTGTTAGAAGGAGGTAAATTAATGTAGGACACATCATACCTGATAGGTTTTAACGATTCCAACTCCCAAATCATGTCCTGCAAATCAGAGGATATTACAAGCTTCTTCTTATGAGTTTTCAATGCATTAATAGTAAGACTCCTATTAAGTACAATTTTCAACTCATCATCGTCTATCAAGTCAAATGTAGCCTGTGTTAATGGGTCAATAACATCTACAACAAAAACAGGGGAGATATCACTAGGATATTTCATGGCATCATAAATGTTAAATTTAATCACTTCACCATCAAATTCCATAGTGAGGTTACCGTCATGTACATCAATTTTCGTTCTGGATGTCTTAAGAAATGGTCTCCTTAATAATATCATTGATGAATTACGAGAATCATCATTCTCCATCTCAAGCACATAAAAATCTATAGGGAAAACCAACCCATTAACTTGTACTAAAACATCTTCTAGAATTCCCTCAAGATAAACATTGGACCTATCAGCAAGTTGAACAATAACACCTGTTTCCTTCAAGGGACCAACATTCAAACATTGATAAACAGACAAAGGCATAACATTGATTGAAGCTCCTAAATCACACATAGATTTAGCGATTCCAAGATTACCTATTTTGCAAGGAATAGTAAACATACCTGGATCCTTACATTTAGGAGGAAGCTTCTTCTGAAGAATAGCTGAAACATTCTCACCCACACTAATCTTTTCATTACCTTTCAGCTTTCTTTTGTTAGTGCACAATTCTTTGAGAAATTTAGCATAACGAGGTACTTGCTTAATTGCATCCAGCAAAGGAATATTTACCTCAACTTTGCGAAAAGTTTCAAGAATCTCTTTGTCTTCAGCTTCATTCTTGGATTTCGCTAATCTAGAAGGGAAAGGAGGTGATGTTATCATGACCTTTGGTGGTTCAACGAGGGATCCTCTGGTCTGGTTGTTCTGCTAGCTCAGAGTTGCAGTCTCTTTCTCAGTCTCTTCCTCAAGATTAGATCGGTGTCCTTTCTCATTTGATCCCTGCAATTTTGTTCCACTTCTCAAGGTAATTGCATTAGTGCTTTGCTTTGGATTTGTGATAGTCTGAGAGGGTAACTTACCTTGAGTTTCTAACCTGTTTATAGAAGAAGCAAGTTGACTTACTTGATTTTCCAAGTTGTGAATGCTCTGCTTTGTCTCATCCTGAAATTGTTTTGTATTAACAGCAAGCGATTTAACAATTTCCTCAAGAGACATACCTGAAGTGGAAGGAGCTTGTGGGACTTGGTTTGATGGCTTAGGTTGGAATTGTTGGAAATTTTGTGGTTTATTGCCATATCTGAAATTATGATGATCACTCCATCCAGGATTATAAGTATTCGAGTAGGGATCATATTTCCTTTGTGGTTGTCCTAGGAATCCTCCTACAGCATTGGCATGCTCATGATTATCATCTTACAATGTGGGACACATGTCGGTAGGATGATTAGGAGTAGCACAAATTCCACAAGTCTTCACCTGCTGTGTATTTCCAAGAGCTATCTGCTGTACAAGGGAGGTTAGGTTAGAAATTTGTTGTTCAAGGTTAGAAACACTTACCACATTTACCTTCCTTGAAGATGTATCATGCCTATACCCAAATTGTTGCGAATTAGTAGCCATAATGGAGATCAATTCTCTAGCTTGACCAGGGGTTTTATTCACTATAGCGCCTCCACTAGCAGCATCCATCATCTTCCTCTCCATCGGAAGTAGGCCTTCATAGAAGTATTGAATGAGAAGTTGTTCAGATATCCCATGTTGTCGACAGCTTGCACAAAGTTGCTTGAACCTCTCCCAATACTCATGAAGAGTCTCGGTGTCCCTCTGTTTGATACCACAAATTTCTCTTCTTATACCAGCGGCTCTAGATGCAAGGAAAAATTTGTCCAAGAAGAGCCTCACCATATCTGTCCAAGTGGTTATAGAACCCGGAGGCAAATAAAACAACCAATCTTTAGCTCTAGTACTTAAAGAGAATGGAAAAGCACGTAACTTGATTTGATCATCGGTTATTCCTTGCGGCCTCATACTAGAACACATTATATGAAACTCTTTCAAATGTTTGTGAGGATCTTCATTCTCAAGACCATGAAAGGTGGGTAGCAGATTTATCAAACCAGATTTCAACTCAAACTCAATAGCCAATTCGGGATATTGAATACAAAGTGGTTGTTGATTCACATCCGGTGCAGCCAATTCTCTTAATGTTCTTTCAGGATTTGCCATATCGTCTTCTTTTTCAGAATCAATGGATGAATTAGAAAAATTTGATGCCAAGTTCAGTCCAGGGGATGAAGATGATACGGTTTCTTTTTGACGCAGCCTAGCTTCTCTTCGTTGTCTCTTAAAAGTCTTCTCAATCTCTGGATTATAAGTGAGTTCACCTGTATGAGAAGAACGAGTCATACAAGAATAGAAACAAATTTGACACCAATCCCCGGCAACGGCGCCAAAATTTGATGGGTGTCGAATCCAACAAAAATAAAAACCTACTCCTAGACAACTATATGATTTGTGTATAGTAGTGAGTAGGGTTGTATCCACAGGGATTGGTTAAATATATTTCTATTAAAAGAGAATAGAGAGGAAAAGAAGAATGAGGGGGTTTTGTTTGTGAATCAAAATAATATTGAAATCAGATAATAAAAATGAATAATGATAAAAGCCTAGCCAAAGGAATCAATATTGGTTAATTCTAGGAATTGATCATTGATGCAAATATTTCCTATTCTTTATCCAAGATAAACTGGTTATGGTTATTAACAAGCTCTAATAACCTATCTCTCCTTACTTTCTTGATAATCAAAACATGCTCTTCGATTATTTCTCTTATTGATTAGACAACCCTAAACAAGCTCTTAGGATTTAATCTATCAATAGCATTACAAACAAGAGAGACTACCAATTCATGCCAACAGATTATAAGATAACCTATTTAAACAAGATCATATATCTCCATAACATAAATTTGACTATCTATTTTATAATCAAACATGTTATTGTGTCACCGAAACTAGAACTATCAAACAATTACGGATTTGACGTACTAGTTGACAAGATGTTAGCTTGCTAATTGAGTAGAAGAGCTCTAATTCATATCAATCAACAAAGATAACATTAACAAAACGTCCAGAATATATATAAATATCGAAAACAAAGAGTAGAATAAAAGTAATTCAATTAGATCTCACAATCCGTGAAGAATTAAACTTCAATGATCCTTTGGCTAGAATATCTGCTTAGCTACACATGTTCATCCTTAAAACAAAAATTAAAAGTGGAAACATGAAAAAGTCTTTGTTGCCGGTTTCCCTTACTCTGCCTCTCCTTCTTCCTTCCTGTCCAGAAACTCCCTTGTCCTCTAAGGTTGGTTCTATTTATATTGTTAAAGGAATGGCAGAGGATCTTTAGCTAGCAAGATACGAATATATCTTTCCTTTTTCAAGTAAATGTCGAGAAGGGAATAATCGTCTGCCTGGCACACCCACCAACACGGCCAGATTTAGAACTGTGCCTTCCTCTGTTGATAATTCACATATCATCATCCGTGTTCAGTGTGTGCCACGGCTTCCACCACGGCCAGATCTCAAGCTGTGCCTTCCTCTGGTCGATGTTCCACAATTTCTCATTCTTGTTCAGTGTATGGCACGGCTTCCACCACGGCTAGATCACAAGCCGTGCCTCTCTCTGTTGATAGCCCACTTTTCCTCCTTCTTGTTCAGTGTATGGCACGGTTTCTACCACGGCTAGATCACAAACCGTGCCTCCCTCTGTTGATTCTTCAAGATAGATACACGGCCGTGTACTTCAACCGTGTATATTTCTGTTGATTCTAAACCAAGTACACAGCCGTGTACTTCAACTACACGCCCATGTACTTTCCTCCGGCGGTGTAAATCCTTGTCTTTGATCCAAATTGTAGATGACTTCTCTAATTTACTTGAATTAGCACTCTTGACTCCATTTAACCTGATTTATCACCATAATAAAATTAAGTACCATTTCCTTATGATTTCTATAAAATCAATAATAAATTAACACAATTCATCCTATAAAGATTGAGTATAAAATGGCTCTATCAGTAGGCACATCAGAACCCTATTGTTTCTCATACAACATTTGGCTAGTTGGCCAATTTGTTTTTGAAGATTGTAGATAAAAGCTTCTTAATTCCAACGTCTTACCTTGAAGCTTTGAATGAATTGAGTCATAAGATCTTCTAAACTTGTTTTCTTTTCCAATGGTGATATAGATGGAAGTTGAGGCATCGGTCGAGGTGATGGAAATTGTGGTCTTTAAAATTTTAGAGCTGGATAATTAGCTTTTCTAAGTGTTTGTATTACCATAGCTAAGATTGGGGTGATTCCGCCAACCCAAATTATATGTGTTGCTTTATTTTGTTGTCTATTTTGATTGCCTAAATAGTCAACTTGTTCTTGATTTTTAAGGAAGTTGCTATGATCTTTAAATGATTCTCTAAATTGGATCATTGGTGTTGATGCATTCTTAATACTAGCAACTTGTTTGCTTAGTACATCCATCTTAACAACAATAGTGGTCATGAAATCTACCTCATATAATCCAGCTACTCTTTAGTTGCCTCAGTTATTTCCCCATTGATAATTGTTCTTGGTCATGTCTTTAAAAAGTTTCGAGAACTCCTCCAGTGTCTTAAAATTCAAGGTACCACCAATTGTAGCATCAACTAATTGTCTAGTGGTTGTGTTGAGCCCATTGTAAAAGGTTTGAACTTGCATCTATGGTGGTAATTGATGATGTGGACATAGTCATAACAACTCTTTTCACCTTTGCAAAGCATCATATAAAGTTTCGGCATCATTTTGAATAAAAGAGGAAATATCATTCTTTAACTTAATAGTCTTTCATGAAGGAAAATAATTGTCCAGAAATTGTTTTACCATGTCTTCCTAAATGGCAATAACTCTAACACCCAAGGATGTCAACTAAATCTTGGCTTTCCCTCTTAATGAAAAAGGAAACAATCCCATTCATATTGCATCATTGCAACTCTATTGTTTTTAAAAGTCTCACAAATCTATATAAAGCTTTGAATATGTGCATGTGGATCTTCGTTTGGTAATCTATCAAACTAAAAATATTGCTGCAAAATTTAAATCACAACACCTTTTATTTTAAAATTATTAACTTCAATTGGAAGCTTCACAATTGTTAGACCGGTGCCATCAATCATAGGTCTAGCATACACTAGATTGGTTTTGTGATGTTCCTCAGCCATGATTTGTGTTTTTTCTTCCCTAAACAATTTTGCCTTTGCTTCCATCTCAACTTCAATATCAAGAGCCTCTTCTTTAATTATCGATTGCACAAAAGAACTAGTAACCATGTTCTTTCAAATTCTATGGACTATCCTCTCAATCTCAAGATCTAGATAAAGAATGTTTATAGAAAGACTCTTTGTCATGCATTGGCAAAACTCAAACAATCACATATTAGAATTATTCAAAAATAGAGGAAAGAGAAGAAAACAAATAAAAAACAAGAAAAAATGACTAAAGTAGTAGGTACTAAAGCTTTTCCTAATATTGCTTTGCTAGATCCTAGGCAACAACGCCAAAAAACTTAATGTGTACTTACCAATCATATCAAATTCTAAATTTATAAACCTAATTAAATCTACAATTTGAGCTAGGCAAGTGTACCTATCTAATGTAGCATAGATTCAAGGTATCGTCTACAAGAATCTTGAAAACAAGTACTAGTATTATCATTTTTTCTACTATTTAGCCTAAATATTGAAGTGAGATTTATGATTTAAATTCTAAATAACCAATCTAGTAACCCTAAGATCAATTATTTATGCTTTAAAAGATAAATTTAATCACAAGACATACCCCTTACTTTGATCTACCTTAACCCTTAAAATTCTTATACTAATGAATTGATTAATGACTTATTCATGTTTTTGCACTACAAAATCTCATCAATTAAATTAATTATTCCCTCAAGTTAATTGATTCCTAACCATACATGAGATAGTGGAGACCTCTCCCTCACTAATGCTACATAAGATTACATGAAGTTCAGGATCCTTATGACAAAAATTACATTCTTTAGAGCAGAAAATCAGAATTTTCCTACCTTTCGGTGAAATACTCAATCCCTCTATTCATGAATATCTATCATATTAAATGAAACATCTTTCTATCTAATAAGAATCAAACGTGTAGTTAATTCATGCACTAACTAACCACAAGACAATGAAATCACATGAATAAATACAAAAACATGAATTTTTTTATTAATTAAATAACAATTCACTTCACATAGTTTAAGGTTTCACAAAGTTTAGGGCATGAAAGAGTTACTTCTCCATGGAGTTTACAATAGGCACAATAGATTTGGAGAAGATAAAAGAATTTATGTTGTAGAGATAAAACCCTTGTAATTGAAATCTTGTGATCTTCAATGATGCATGTGAAATTTCTTCCTTGAAGCTCTATGTAATTTCTCTCCTAGGGTTTTGAACTCCCACTCTAAAATTACTTGATAACTCTAATAATAAAATAACGGCGCTATTTACAATGTTTGAATATTCACAAGTCAGCACTGTCTGTTGCATGGCCATGCTCAAGCCCGGGCTAAAAAACTAAATTTGATTGCTTTCGCTTCTGATGTTATTATGGTCAGCCTTGCCATTTCAGCATAACTATGCTGAATGCAGGGGCAGAAAAAGAAAATTCTATTCCTTTTCAAAAACCGCTCCAAACTTATTTAATTTGCATTGATTTCCCTTTGATCATCATATAATATTCCAATTGAGTCCTTCAAGACCCGGAAATATTTTTTCATAAAACAAGTATACTTTTCTTCAATAATTTAAAAGAAATAATTAACAAATGTTTCCAATTAGGCATAAATAATAAGGGTCTTTTGACACTTATTAAGGAGATGTGACAAAGCTTCAGCGGTTCCTCTAAAATGAATGGGTAACCAATGTTTATTCTCTACTTTTATATTAATTAACCTAATTAAGGGTCTCATGACAAGAATGAATAAGTAAGGTAATAATAGATCACCTTGACAATTTCCTCTTAAAGACATGAAAGGAGGCAATGTTCCTCCATTTAAAACCACTTCAACTAATGTTTTACTATTGCAGCTCATAATTAACTCAATCTAACTTAGAGGGAAGTTCAAACTAGTAAGACTCCAATAGATGAAATCCCATTTAAGAGTATCAAAAGCCTTTTCTAGATCTATTTTAACAATCATCCATCCCTTATGCCCTATTTTTGTTGTCTCAATTGGAATAATATCTCTCTCATTAAGAGGATGTGATCTTGAGCTTTTCTTCTTAGAATAAAGCTACATTGCATCAATCAAATGAGATCCTTTAGGAAGGGTTTGAGTTGATGCACTAATATTTTTGCAACCATCCGTAGCTTGTATTACATAAGCTAATTGGATGAAATTGAGTGATTTTGTTTGCACCAAGAAACTTAGGTATCAAGACCATTAAAGTTTCATTAAGAATAAGATAACTAGGGATGGAACAAGATCTATAGATCTATGAGATAAGTTTTATCACAGAATCCCTAATCGTTAGCCAACATTCTTTCAAGAACAATGCATGCAATTCATCCTTACTAAGGGCTTTCCAAGGGGCAAGGCTATGAAGGGTATCCATTATGTTAGTTATAATTAAAGGTCTATCAACTTGTTGTATAAAAACATTTGAAAGACCTCCATGTAAACAGGTTGGAATAGGATTAGTTAGTGAAGCACAATCTCTAATAATGTAAAAAATTTCTCAAAGTGGCTTTGAATATGAGTTTGCACTTAAGAAGGATCATTCATCTAGTTTCCAACAAAATCTTAAAGAGTAATGGTTCTATTTTTAGTTCTCCTTACTAGCACTAACACATGATATTACTTAGTATTTTACTTTGTATCCTTGATCCATTTAGCTTTAGATTTTGCTCTCCAAAGCTAACAATTGCTCTAAGTCCTTCCTTAATGTTATCTCTAGATTGAATAGAAAAAGATTTGGTCTAGAAGTGGGAGTTCTTTCAACACTTGCTAAGTGTGCTAGTAATTTCTTTTTATTTTTTATGGTGTAGTATTCTAAAAATATTCTTTTTCCATTTCCAAGCTTCCTCTTAAAAATAGGTAATTGCTTCCTTATATGAGTACCTAAACCTATTCCATACACTCTATACTAATCCTTTAAACCCCCGTATGAGTTAGCCACATAGATTGAAATTTAAAAGGTTTGTCAAGCTTCTCTTGTAGTTCATCATGTGAGGTATTTAAAAACAAGGGGTAGTGATCAAATGACCAACATGGAAGGTATTTTACAAGGGCTTTGGAAACAGATGCTTCTATTCCCAATTTAACTACAATCTATCTAATCTAGATTGTAAAAAAGGATGAAACTATCATAAATTAAATTGAGCAAATCATAGTTCAATAAAACCCAGATCCAGCATCCTACATTCTTGCATGCATGTACTAGAAAGACGCATGTGATAGGTATTATAACACATACTACCCTATCTCTTATTTGATTTTGTGATTTCATTAAAATCCCTAACAAAGCACTAAGGAGAGCCTCTTATTAAGCCACAAATTTCTTTTGAATCTTCTTATAATACTAAATGATGCTGAAATAATCTATTAGCATACGCAAGTGTAAAATACCAAGCAATAGTCTAATTACGGACCAAAATCAGTATGTGGACATACTAGTTAGTCAGTTTTACCACATTCATTTCCATGAGATTGGCATTGTATAGGAAAAGCATTCCTCTACACCTTCCTTCAATAGGTTAACAAAGATGACTAAAAAAGGCAGAGTGAACAAAGTAGGCATAAGCATCTTTAAGGTCTTATTTTGGGTTTTAGTAGGCTTAAAATGTTAGGTTGCGGTAATGCTACAACATAATCAATGCACTTTGCTTTTGTTGAGAACTTGCTCCCCTTATGTTCCATATCACAATTTTTAGTGGTCTTGAGAATGCTAGTGGGTGAAAAGCTTCCTAAACCATAACAAAATTACAATTGAAAAGAGTTGGCATGCCTAGATCAAACAAGTCCTATAGCTCCAAGGAGATTGTTGTTGGGCTCGCAGTAGTGTGAAAAAAAGCCATATTCTCTTCCCCACTATTAGGAAACAACAATATGTGTGGGACACTATGATACAAAAGAAGCCCCATTAGAAGTGTGTATGTTGGAACTATCATTTCTAGTTGTTGGAGGACTAACTAGGTGACTATAAGATAAGTCAAAGCCCACTGATCCATCAACGCTTTTGGAGAGTAGTCTCGATCCAAGATTGTTGTGGAAAACACTATGTGAAAGTCTAGTAGATTGCGAGTTTGTTAACCTGTAGAGGCTATCTTTAGCAACTTGTTAGCCTTTGTTATAAAGATCTTGATCCTTAGTACTTGGAGAATTAGGTGAGTGAAATCTTAAATCATTTTGGTTTAATGGAGATGTGCTACTACACAAAACCAATGTCCCCTATTACTGTAAACATAGAACAGGCGATACTGGTCTATGATCCAATGTACATTTGAATCTTGGGCCAAAATAAATGTTAGATTTTATTTTATTTATCCATCGAAGTTCTTTCATTGAGCTAGAGCTCTAAGAGAGGTTTTCCTTCTTGTTTTATGTGAAGCTAAAGAGACAACCAAAGTATTTGACATGGAATTTGCTTTGAAAGGAATTTGAACATCTTGGTTGGTTGCCATTAATGGCATTGAATTTACATTTAGTGTGTTAATCTCTTGTTGAGGCAAATTGTTGTCATCGATTGCTACCATTTTCATCCCATACTTACATGTAACTTAGGATTTGTCATGTTGGGAACTTGGCTATAGCATTTGGTGGCTATAGTGGTAATGATTGATTCAGTTAAATGTAACTTTTATGAAGAAGGGATGGGACTAAGAGGAGCTACTACTTTCCTGCTAGAAAATTTACTCAATTGCTTTGGTTGTGCCCTTCCATTACTTATGCATTTAGGTTTAACCAATGTCGATTCTCCATGGTCTCCTTGTTCTTGTTCAATTCTTTGATTGTGATCAAAAGCAACCACTAAGTCACCTAAAGTAACATGCATGACTATATTTTGCGCAACCACTAAGTCACCTAAAGTAACATACATGACTATATTTTGCACCATCTTTGCACCAACTATGACAAAGTTGATGTTAGGAGTTTTCTCTATGTTGTTGCCCCTAGTATTGATTTCTTGGCTTACATTATTGCCCCTACTTTCGTCATTGTGGCTAGCATGGAGATTATTCTCAATTTATGTGTTGTGCAAATGGTTGTCCTTCTCTAAAGGATTGCGAGAAATTAGTAGGAGCTGAGTCCAATGAACAACTTTGGATAGTATAACCAATACATCCACATTTATAACTTAATGATTTAATTTCTTCATACTGAACTCTATAATAGCGCTGATCAATATTTATCGTGTAAATAAGAGGCTCATGCAGATTGACTTGAACACACAATCAAGAAAATCGTCCCCCCTTGGCCCTAACAATATATGTCTCAACGCGTAATAGAGGACTAATTGCTTCTCTAACTCTTTGTAATGCTAGGGGAGCATAGTCTTCTCGAGGGAAGTCTTCAATTCGTATCCAAACCGCCACAGATGTGAAGTTGGCTTGTGAAGGTTTGAAATTGGGCTCCCATTTGCTGATGATGAGAAAGCTGCCATTAACAAACCAAGGACCATCTTTGATCATTGTCTTATACTGTTCTGGGTTCGATAAGACTATGGTATAGTACCCCATTCCCAAATCCATCCTTTAGAAATCGGATGCAAAATGCCAAATAGCTTTGACCTTATTGTTGAGTATTTTGTATCCCAAGGAAGATTCATAAACTTTAATAATTAAATTTTGTTTCCAAGGAGTATACGATTCCCTCCTTTCCTTTTTTGTAAAGCAAATTGTTCGTAGCCTAGGTCGATCAACTCTGGCATCTGCATGCATAGCTGGTTTGGAGCTGAAATCAAGAGGAAAGATTTTCTTTAGTTTTTTTCCTTTTTTTTTTTGCAAAAAAAAAAAATCAAAAGTAATTTGAAGAGTTTTATGAATGGTATTTGATAAGTGTAAAAATTACAGTGGAATGGTGAATCAAGGTTGTATCCATGGGGAAGGACTTGGCTAAGCACTAGATTAATTGTTAATTACTCTAATCTAGGTCAACCAATTAAAGATTCAATTTTATTACACTATAACTATATACTAGTCTACTCCAATTAACAAGGATATCCAATGTCTCCAACAGATATGATTAAGAACCCATGGGATGAATTATGAAGTAGCTAATTAATTGTGCTATTCAATTATTTCTTGTGACAAGTGAGTTATTAGTTAACCAATTAGCTAAACCTTAACTAAATTAAGAGTTGTCAAATTGCAATCTAAGTTAATTAGTCAAGAAATTCGATTAGAATTTATGTTTAACACATAAGCCTTACCTACAAGTATTCCCAACTTCATGAAATACAAGTTTAATGACTAAAGCTAAAAACCCATTTTCAACACATAACCAAACAACAACATAATCACAACTTCATAATCCAACAACTTCAGAGATTCAAAATCATCATAAGAACATTAAGAACACTAAGGAAAAGTAGCATCCATAACAAAACATATAAGGAAAATAGGAGGAGATGACATTTAAATTGAAACACCAAGCTTAATCCTTGTTTGAAAGAAGTTCTTTATGCATTCTTGGGTTGGAATCCACTTTAAATACAAAGAAAATGTTAACTTTAGAGAAACCCTAACCTAAAAACCTTAACTCTATAAAAAATGTGAAGAGAAATGAAAATAAATAAATAAATGAAGTCTACTCTTAAAGAATGCAAATGTAATATATTTATATTTATATTGAACCAGTTGACTAGTAGAGGTATAAATTGACCAACTACTTATATATTGCAATTTGTGCTATAAACTAGTCAACTAGTTTACTAATGGGAATCAAGTCATGACAATTACAAATTCACTTGATGGAAAATCAAATCACAAATGCCGGTGGTGAACCCATTTAGGCTAGCCATA
The DNA here is from genome assembly GCA_037954665.1 of Laguncularia racemosa. Lineage (NCBI taxonomy): Eukaryota > Viridiplantae > Streptophyta > Magnoliopsida > Myrtales > Combretaceae > Laguncularia > Laguncularia racemosa. The sequence continues at coordinate 13,828 of JBBMOL010001454.1, read as the reverse complement.
AAGGTCGGCAGTGCAAACATTTAAGCCAACCATAAAGGTTGGCAGCCTTTTTTCCTTTTAAAGTCGGTGGTGCACATTTTCAAGGTTGGTGGCTTACTCCATTAAACCGGTTGTTTTATGTTGTTTTGAGCTTATTTATCCTTAGTACTACCAATACCTCTTTGTAATGGAAACAAGATAGACTTTTGACATTTGAGAATTACACAAGTTTAAGTTTGCTCGTTCTTCTTATATTTTTATCAATCCTGTGGATTGTGGCGAGTGACTATATCAAGATTATTGTGCGTCATATCAACAAGACCATGCTACGACTATTCTCTTGCTAGTGCGTCATATCTAGTAGGGGTTTAGGGTTTGTCTTGTTATTGTTCTTTATTTGATTATCAATATTGATTGTTGTGGATTTATCTATTAGAATTGCGATTGCTTGGTTCTGAATAGGAATTAGGCACATCATATTTTGGTATCACGGTATTAGTTGAGAGAAGGGATTGTAAAGTGGAAGTGTTGATTTTGAATTAAGCAATTAAGGTTTATTCTATAAGCTTCTTGAATTGTTTGATTGTGAATTGAACCTAGGTTATTGCATGATTTGTGCCATGATACATTGGTCATTGTGAATTGAAATTGAAGAAAGGGCTAAATTTAGGGTTATACCGCGGTTTGTGTTGTGGGTTGTGCGATCGTAATTAGGGCTTTTGCCTTGGTTATTGATAGTAAATTGAAGTTAGGGTTTGTATTGTCAGTTGTGCTGGGTTTGATTGGAATTAAATTGAGGATTGAGTGAAGGTTGAAAATTAGGGATTGTGTCGTTGGGGATTATTGTGGTGTGTGATTGTGATTCGAGAATTCCTATGTGGAGATTGCAATTCAGCGAAGAATGTTGAACGACAACGTGAATAGAGGAATTGGGAATGAACCAATAGTCAAGTTGAAGGAGGAGGTAAGGGACATCGTGCTGTAGGTGGTAGGAGAACTTTGGAAGAATAGTTGTAGGACCTAACCACTGTAGTTACTAATCTAGCAACACAAGTCAATCAAATGACATTACCCCAACAGACAGTGGCAGATCCTCAAGCACCCCCACCTTAGGTAGCATTTAATGTTGTATGTAGGGAAGGAGCATTAGGAGGAAATAGGGGTAGGCAAGTTGAAATAGAGTATCAGATTTACTAGGAGGAAAGGGATGATAATTTTGATGATGAACTTTATCCTAATCGTGAGTTCAAGCCACCTAAAGGTGTAGAAAATGAAAGTGCAGATGCCTTCATTTTTTGGAAGGGGATTTGCAGAAGAATATCTTGATTGGGAGGATAAGGTGGAAGGACTTTTTGAGTGTTATGAAATCAATGACAACACTCGAGTACGTTTGGCAGTAGTTAAGTTTACAAGTTATGTCCCCTTATGGTGGAAGAATATTGTGGCTAGTAGGAGGAGAGATGAAACGAGTTATGAGAAAGAGGTCTATACCAGAATATTACCGATAGGAGCTATTCATGCATCTCCAAACATTGAGATAAAGAGGCAAAACCATGGATGAGTATGTCTAAGAGTTTAAGACACTGATGATTTGATGAGGAGCAGTTGAACCTCTTGAATAAATTATGGCACGATTTGTGTCCGGTCTAAAATATGAGATCACCTATATAGTGGACCTGTTGCGGTATGACACCCTTGATAAGGCCATTTAGTTGGCTTAACAAGTTGAGAGATAGTGGTGCTCTAGTCCGTATAAAGTAGCGAGTAACAGGTATGGATTCTCTACTAAACTATATGGGCTAGATAGTAAACAGGTTAACAAAGGGGGAATTGATAAGAATGTGGAAGAGAATGCAGTTGTTACTAACAATGGAGGGGAGAAAGAATTTTCTAGAAAAAGCAAAGCAATTGTTGGGGTTGACATTAGGTAGATAGTGGCTGAGTCATCAGGTGGGAAGACTTGTCAAATCTAATGCTTCAAATGTTTAGGTTTTGGACATATGGCTGCTTAATGTCCAAACAAAAGGGTAATGACTGCTATGGAGATAGAGAGTAAGGATGGTGAGGAAGAGATACATAAGCTAACAAATTTGTCAATAGTGCTAAATAAGTATTATAAGGATGTAGATGCTGAGGCACATGAAGATAAAAGAAAATTATCAGTATTTGGCTATCAACGTATTGTGCAAGGTAATGACTACATTTCCAACTACTGAAGAAGAACAGAGGGAAAACCTATTCCATATTCCCTAAAGGGTTCAAGGTAACCTTTGTGCTCTTCTTATTGATGGTGGTAGTTACACTAATGTAGTAGCTGCTTCACTAATGAATAAATTGAAACTAATCACTACCTCACACCTTAGGCCATATGAACTGCATTAGTTGAGTAAACAATACAGTTTGTATGTCATTCAGAGGGCTAAGGTTTCATTTGGCATAGGGGAAAAGTACCATGATGAGATTGTTTGTGATGTTCTTTCTATGTGTGCATCATATATGCTACTTGGTATACTATGGTTATTTGATAGGAGAGTGTTGCATGAAGGGTTTAGGAACACCTATGTGTTTCAAAAAGATGGTGAGCGAATTGTGTTGAATTCTATGTCACCATTTGAGGTGCAAGAAGCCTAGAAACAGATTAATTAAACCATTGGAAAGAAGTCTTTATTCGTGAGGTGAAAGGAATTAGAAGAAAACTTGAGTAGGGCGGAACAATCCTAGGAGATTCAAAAGCTTCGTCAAAAGGTTTCTAAACATCTTAAGAAGACTCAAGGGCAGCCACGACTTCAGAGCAACAAACATAGGAAGACTAAGATTTTCAATCTAAGCAACTTGGTTCGAAATCATCGTCGCAGTGATTGGTCTCTCTATAAGAAATCACAGAAAATTGCATCTAAAATAGAAGAATCATCAAATTTGAGAGCAAATCTTTCATAGGTTCGAGGAGATGATGGAAATCAAGTCATGAAAAATTATAAATTCACTTGATGGAAAATGAAATCACAAAGGGCGGTGGTGAACCCATTTAGGTCGGCCATAAAAGCTGGCGACTTATGTATTTAGATCGGCCCTTAAGGTCGGTAGCCTTTTCCCTTTTAAAGCTGGTGGTGCGCATTTTCAAGGCCGATGGCCTAGATGTCTTTAAGGCCAACGGCTTACTCCATTAGACCGATTGTTTTATGTAGTTTCAAGCTTGTTTATCCTTAGTACTATAAATACCTGTTTGTAATGGAAACAAGATAGACTTTTGACATTTGAGAATTACACAAGTTTAAGTTTGCTCATTCTTCTTATACTCTTATCAATCTTGTGGATTGTGGCGAGTAACGGTATCAGGATTGCTGTCCATCATATCAACAAAACCATGCTAGAACTATTTTCTTGCTAGTGTGCCATATCTAGTAAGGGTTTAGGGTTTATCTTATTATTGTTCTTTGTTTAATTATCGAAATTGATTGTTGTGGATTTGTCAATTGGAATTGCGATTGCTTGATTTTGAATAGGAATTAGGCACATAATTTACTCAATCTTCTATTTCGATTTTCCATTGGACTAGTTCGTTGGTAAGGGTTTAAACTAGTCGACTGGTTCACTCCAGATGAGTTCACATCTCTTTAGATTATTGTATTTCCTCTATTTTGCTTCAATTTTCAAAATTGGTCCAAGCAAAATAAATGAGAATTTTCCATTATAAATTGATCAATTTTCATGTTTTAATGCAATTACGCTTTGCTGGTCCATTTTACATGTAATTCACAAATTTTGTAGTTTTTTTTTTCCTCATTTTCACTCAATAATTACGCATAATTGTTGCTTTTGAGTTAGGGGAAAATATGTAATTTTGAATGTTATCAATACGAATGTGTATATTTTAATATTCATAATGGGAAATGTGCAGATTGAAAGTAAACTACATGGAAAAAGAAACCGAGTAAACCCATCTATGCATCTATCTATGGATGCCACAAGAAGCATCGCGTCTACCGCCACAAGTGAAACTTCAATTCCATTAATTAGTTAAGAGCAAGTTCAGCCCAGCTCATCGCCATGCAAAGCCACGTCCGGCTGTAGCAATTGGACCAAGATTTCACACGCCAGCCCACTAATTTGAAAAAAGCAATGCCCAGCTGTCCATCAAGCAAAGCTCTAAGTCATCCAAGACCAGAATAATTCAGGAGATCAATCCACGAGTACAAAGCAAGTCAAACCCAAATCAAGAAAATTGCGTGAAAGCCCGAAGTCAGCCCCAGACCACGTCCAAGCAAGCCACGCTCCAATAGCGGAGTATCGGCAGCACATGGACATGTGCATATTAGATTCAGTTTATTTACGCAGTTAATGAAATTAAAATTAGTTATATTGACATAGGGATATGTATGGCAATTAATGTTTAATTAGGGTATTTGTATTTGTGAGAGAAATCTGTTTACTAACTAATGACTATAAACTAGATAACTTGGAAGAGAAACCGTTTTCACAAATAGGATTAATAAGACATGGAAGGAAGCGAATTCTTGTAATTTCGATAAAACTCAAAAAATTAATCCTAATATAAACTTGATATATATGTGAACTCTCCAAATGATAGTCCAGTCAATACCTCACATGCTTAGTTCATTAATCTTTTTGCCTTTTGAATTGTTGGTATAATTAAATCTAATTAGTTTTAGTTTCATTAATTTTCTTTTAGATTATAATTGATTACCTTGCTGAAACTAGAATTTTACATAATTGGTAATTGCTATCTAGTCCTTGTGGGAACAACTTGGTTTCACTAATTCTTTTCATTATTGTATATACGACCTAGTCTATTTATGGGTATAGATTGTGGTTTTACATATTACATATGTCTATGGTTTCAAAATCACGATATTACCTAGAATTGAATAGTATAAAATCGGTAAAATTAGTAACTTGTAGATACATATATCTAAACTCATAATTATATCAAAAGTTTATACCTAAATGATTTTTCTTCCATATTGATTATGAAAAACTTGATAAAATTGCAAACTCATAGAATCGTATAATTGACTCGTGATTTTAACAACTATGCATATGTCAATGTTTTACCATCATAAAAAGGAAGGAGAATATTGGGATCTCTAAAAAGGTTTTGATGATAATAAATCACTATTGTCTTTTGACATGCTCCATAAGTGTTCATATGTATTAGAACAAAAGTAAAACCTAAGTATACTTGTGCAAAAGTGAGAAACTATATATATATATATAAAAAAACTAGAAGCAAGTTAGAAGTAAAGAATCTTGATACAAAGAAGCACAGCCTATGAAGGAAGAAGTAGAACACTAATTTCTAAAGAAAAAATACAAGATTTAAGACAATCAAAAGCATAAGCTAAAGAAGAAGCTTAAGTAAAGACTGAAGTAAGAAGCAAAAGTAAGGTTTGAGATAGGGGATGGAAAGTGCTTACAAAAGAAAAAATTAGAAGTAAAGCACATACAAAAGGTAAAAGCATGGGCAAAAGAAAGAAGCTTGAGATAGAGACATAAGTTAGAAGCTAAAAACTAGAAGCAAAACAAGGAGCAGAAATTTGAATTGAAGGCATAGTGTTGTGAATTAGATATATTTAGGTAATATATCTAATCCCAGTCCACTAACCAAATCATGTGAAAATTTTTCATTTTCAATGGTCAACTAAGGACTAAAGAGAGCGAGTCAAATATTCAAAAAAGTATTTTAAGGTAGTTGAAGTGAACAACTATGGAAGTCAATCATATAATGGATGAGTGACATGAAGATTAAAGGAAGTTTTACAAATCACGTTAATTGGAAGATTTCAATCAAATGACCAATTCCACATACAAACAAAATTGAACATCATATTTCAATATTATATAAAGGAGAGAATTCAAACAATAGAAATATCTATATATATAATAATGAAAATAGCAATAGAAACATTATACATAAGCTATTAGGCAAGCATAGTGCTAAAAAGTCATTTATTTACTACTACTAAGATAATGAATGAAAACATCATAAACTTTTACTATTATCCTTAAACTTAGATAATTTTTCACTTTTTTATTTTTATTTTCCCTTTTCTATAGGGATTTGTGAGTTATTTAGGAATTTAAGGTAGAATTTATAGATATTGTGTAATCTTGGGTTTGAGATTCTGAGATAAAGTAGATTTAGTGTTTATATTCTTGCATTTCTTGAATAGTGGATCGTGTCGGTATTGATAGATTGGTTCCTTGGCGCTGTGTTGGAAGAGAGAATTGACATACAAGGATAAACTTGTATAAATTGATTGCCTGATATTTGTTATCCCTTACTCTTTTTATTTTTCACATTTCATATATTCTAGTTCATAACACTTTAAGTGATTTTGCTTTCTCTTGCAACTCTCATGGATCTTAACTTGTTACACCTACAAAATACTATGAAACTTGATTTCATTAACAATTTCTAACTATTGCTATCCTCAGATAATGAAGAAAAGATTCTAACTCCATTTTGAATAAAAACTTTATTGTCTTAATTTTGAAAAGAACAATCAATTCAACCTCCCTTCTTAATTGTTTGATTGAGACTAACATAAATTGTTATATAGTAAGTTACATAGCATGCTTTATATTGTTTGTTGCCATAGCATATTGTATATTGCTTTTGCTTTTGTTTTACTTGCTTTGCTTCATACAAGTTGAGAGACTAGCTTATCTAACCTTAGGTTTTATGATGGAACATGATAAGATCTTGAAGATGGGTTAGGCCATGAGCGCAAGTAGTTGTAGGCTTTTGAATTGAAATTTAGACATGGCTTAATAGTAGATAGCCATGTTACATATGTGTGATATAAGCTAAAGAGTAACAATGTAAAGTATGAACCTAAGTTGTAAGGTTACATGTATATTTGAATGTATGTTTCTGTTGTAATATATTTGATGTTGGAAAGCTAAAACAAGATTTAAAAAAAAAAAATATTTTGTAGAGTTTAGTTAAATGCTAAATTGCAATTAAGTCTTATCCTCAATATGGAGATGGCAGAAAAAATTATTTCCCAAGCAATAAGGTTATGGTGCCTATCAAGGAAATGCCTTTGGAGGGTGTTTCATTGTGCACGATTTAATTTAATACCATATGCAAGTAGCAATTCAATCAACATGTACAATATTACTTGTATGGTTCGCTAAAGAGAGGGGTAGTAGACATAAGCAACTTCAATTGAGGGAAAATGCAAAGATTCCAAGATCTAATAACAATATAAAACTTTAGGTCCTAAGACATAAGATCTAAGATCAAATTATCTCATATCGATTTCACTAGAAATCCATTCCACTAGTGTGACCCTACAACTTCTCTCTAGAAGACCCAATGCGGATCAAAGTATTTAACCATATTAACAACCCGCCTACCTACTTGTGGTGGTTTAGCAACTAAATCTACCAATCACCTCATCTCATGCCTGCCTCTCAATAGGTGATAAGCACTTAGTTCATGACCTACCTATCTAATTTGTTATCATTTTGACACAAGCATAAATGACACACAATGCGATTATTGCAACCAAATGTGCTATAGATTTATTGCTATCTAGCATATACAATCACCAAAGAAGCAAAATAGTTATTCACCTTTTCTTCTAATCCTAAGGTTAATAAATTTTGTAATTGGTTTAGAGTTATTTAAAACAATACTTTACATAGTTAGGTGAATTGAGATGTCTAGACTAGAGGCATGGTCACTAGGTAGCTTTCTCTAACCAACTCAATCGATTGTGTATAATATCTGGGGTTCAATTTATGATGCTATGGGATATTTTGAGTAGATTATTTATATAAGATTAACTATCTTATCATTTCTAAATCTTTTAGATTTAATTATAGATGAAACCTAATATCTTAGAAAATTAATTATGTTTTTTTTTTTTTAGGTCGGAGCCATCCTTTGTTGATAAATAAATTATGTTTCTACCCCCTTTTTTATTTTTTAAAATATTTGTTGTCTCTAAATCCTTATCTTAAGTGTATCCTTACTAATCATATGACATGGATAATAAATTAATATTTAATCATAAAAATTTATTCCATCAAACCAAGCGTGTGAATGCCATTGGTCAAAACATGTTAGAGATAGAGATTTGAGGACACCAAATATTTTTCCATTATTGTAATGTTACCATTAGGGGTTGTATGATGGTCTTATATTGTATTTGGAGCTCTTTTGAAATTATTATTTCCTAATTTCTATTTGAAGTTTTTCATTATCATCAACAAACTACTCATAACTTATCCTCTTTTTTTTTTTTAATTTATCTAACTAGCTTTATAGTTTTATTTTGACTCAAATCTAATGCATGCTCCTATTATTTCAAAGCTCTTTAAAACTAAGCTTCTTTGGACCAAATAAATAAATAAAAACCTAAGCTTTAATACCACCTAAATTGAGACATCTAAAAATCAAAGGGCATGATTAATACTTCACATGTTCTTATTTCCTTGTGTAGTTGTTAAAATTGTGAGTTAATTGTAAGGTTTTATGTGTTCATAATTTTATGAGGCATTTTACCATCAAAATGGATGCAAAATCATATACATATATATCTTTAAGAGAATTATGAGTTTTGGTATATGAATCTACAAGTTTTTTATTCTATTTTTTTTATATGATTTTACTAATTCTATATCTTAGAATTCTAAGTAGTATCACAACTATGCTTGTCGCTGGCATAAATGTGCTAGATCTTCCTTCATTTAATTTAATATTAAATGCCAATCAACATACATAATATTAGTTGTAGAGTTATTTTAACAGGGAGGCAACATTGGACTACAAAAAAAGGGGGAGGCAACATGCACAAATAATCTAGGTATCCTTAAAGCAAATTAGAGGATGTCAAGATCTAAAAAAAATATAAACCCTTAGGATCCAAGACACATGATCTAAGATTGAATAGTCTCAGATTGGTCTCATTGCTTATATTAGTCACTAGTTGATCAATCCATTACAACTATTCGTAGTAGCATTCCATTGCCCTTGTGTGACACATTTATAGCTTATCTCTAAAATTGTATCAAAATAGTTAGCCACATCAGTAACCCACCTAACAATTGGTGGTGGTTTAGTGCCAAAATCTAATGGCTATGTAATTTCAAATGCTTGCCTCTCTATAGGTAATGAACACATCATCCATGAGCTACCTATCTAGTTCTCAACTCAAGCATAAACAACACACAATAATTATTATAGCCAAATATGTTTTAGGATTCATTACTATACATAACATAGGCATTGAAAAAAAATGTAGACTTGTTACTCATCTTGTGCTTCCATAATCTTTGCTCTTCTATTGTACCATGAATTTAGTAGTCGTTATATTAATTTTGATAAAATTATAATTAAATTCACTTTAATTGGTGCTTCCAACTAATCTTAAGGTTTAGAATTTTTTTTTACTTAATTTGGAGTTACTTAGAGACAATATTTTTAGTAAGTTAGATGACTTAGGTGGGTTAGATTGTAGATGTCGTTGACTAGGTGGCTTCACAAACCAGCTTAATCAACCATGTTTACCATGTGGCGGTCTAGTTGTTAACCAAGACAATCAAATTTCCAATTTGATTGTCCTAGTTAGGTTCACTATGATGATTTCTATTTTGCTTTATACTTTTTCCTTGTATAACTTTGCCTAAAATAAAACCTAGAGTTTAATTTATGATTCTATGAAATAGTTTCATCAATTTATTTATCTAAGATTAACTATCTTATCATTATTTTTCCTAAATTCTAATTATTATTTAGGTCATTAGTTTAAAGACTTAACTTCCATTCATCAGAAAATCCTATTATAGATGAAACAAAATTTCTTTGTTAAGATCTTTTTATTAGTTCTCTTATATCACTTAAAATTTAGAATTTTTTTACCGTTATTTATTTTAGATTACGACATTGATAAAAATAGGGTTTACTAGTGTTTCTAGTGTTAGGTTTAGTTTTCTATTTCTTAGTTTGATATTTGAGATTTCAATGCTAAATTAAATGTGGATTCGTAAGATTTAGAATTAAGTTCTATTAACAGCATTTTCTAATATCTAAGTTTTAAATATTGAAATCAATAGAGTCTAAGGTTTTGGAACCAACATGTTGTTTCTTGATGATGTAAATTGTGAGAGCAGCTTTGAGACTATATTTATAATGTTTAGGATACAATTTATGTGGATCCCTTATCATGGAAACTTTTAGAATTTAATTTCTTTATTAATTTTTAGTTTTTTATTATAAGTCACATTAATTTCATTTTATTTAATTTGATTGCCAAAAATTATTGTTTTTGTTTATTTATTTTTGGCCAGTTTCGTTTTTAGTTTTACTTTCAGTTTTCTATTTAATTATTGATTTGGTTTTATAGTCGAGATTTCTATGCTAAATTAAATGTCTATATTGATTTAGGATTCGTAAGATTTAGAATTTAGTTTTATTAACAACGATTTCTAATTTCTAAGTTCTAAAGTAAAATCAATTTAGAACCTAAATTACGCGACCTTAGAGTTGTTTCTCCTTCAAATGTGACTGTAAGAGAGGCTCCTATATTTATAATGTTTAGGATAGGCTTTATATGTATTCCATATTACGACAACTTTTTGATTTGATTTCCTTATGAATTTTAAGTTTTCTCTTTTAAGTCATATTAATCACCTTTGCTTAATTTAATTGCCAAAAATTATTGTTTTCCTTTGTAGTTTTCTTTATTTATTATAGTTGCCTAAATTTATTATTTCTTACATTTTACTCTTTGATCTATCTAGCACTAGCCATTATTATTATTTGTTATATATTTTAGATGTTATTGGTGTATGTAAATATGATATATTAAGCCAAAACTTGAGCTTTGCACTCTATGGCCCTTGAACATTTTTGAAATAATGTCTTGATTACTATCTTAACTTTGGATGGAAGTTTAATTTATTAACATTAAATCTTGTGACAATGGCCTATTTAGTCATATCCTTTGGCCATTATTAGCACAATACATATCTCACTACATTAAATAACACTACTTTGGCATTGTTTTTACACACCCTATGCTTAATAATTTTAAAAATACATCAAACTACATAAAAGAAAAAAATAATGCCCTTTTACATGTTCAATAGTTGAAGCCAACAGTGCCAATATAATATTATTTAAATTGGTAGGACATGTGTCACGATAATAATAGTTAAAGGATAAAACTAGATAAATAATCATTGCAAGATTTAACATGAATAATAATGGTGACGTGAAAACTTTGAATTTGGTATTAGATTTAGCAATTTTAAACTTAAGGTAGTAAATTGTATTTTCGTCCAAAGTTTAGGTAGTGCTCATGATATTAACCCAACATTTTTTTATACTTTAAATCTAAATTTTTAGTATTACTTTGTATTTAATTGTCTCTTACCATTGTTATGAATTAGCAGCTTTACATGTTCTTATTTGTGAAGGAAAAATGTTTTTTATTACATGCTCTATTCACTAGTAATGAGTAGTAACCCTATTATACAAGATGTCCATTTGTACTCTATCTAATTGCATAGTTTCTAGCATAGTTTTTCTAAACTTTGCTTCTATAGAATAGGATATAAGTATGAAATATTTTTATCTTGTACTCATTTTAGAACTTATACTTTAAGGTATATAGGGTATACTCATTTTATAAAAAAGTTATTAAATAATATTAATAAATAAATAATAATTTATTATTTTTTTTTGATGATAAATGTTTTGGTAAAAAAAAAAGAAAGATCCTACTTTCATAAATTAATAGTTTTAAATGATTAAAACTAATATTGTCTCTCTTTCTTTCTCTCTCTTTTTTTTTTTCTCATTTTATTATTAAACTTTACATCTTTTGTTCTTTCTCATTTGCTAGGTAGTAAGATCACAAAGTTTGAAATAATGAAGGTAGGAAAAATTATTCACTTTTTTATTTTATTTTATAGATTTTATTACTAGTTCCATAGTTTTGTATATAGAAAACTTATAATATTACATATAAATTACTTTTTAAATATTACATAAATTTAAAATTTGTAAAAAAATAAAATAAAATTTATAAGCTTCACAAAGTATCTTTATTGTGTAAGTTTTATAGCATCAGGTTATAGATATAAGATAGAAAAGGTGGTTTTAAAATATTATAGGGTAAATTTTGATTTTAAAATTTAAAACATATATCTTGGATAAGAATTCATACTCTGTATGTACTCACCCTTACTATGAACAATCTGTCTAGTCAATAACCCTTGGTTTGTATTTTTGCATAACGTGTGGTTGTATACGAAGATAAGCCATGATCAGAGGTTAGATACCTTGGGTAAAGCTTTTAGGCCTTTTTTTTTTTGTGACCATTATAAAGCTTTTAGTTTAAGGAAAAAAGATACTGCCATCCTCATTTTTCCATGCTTTTATTTCTTGGGCTACTTTGGATCTCCGTTGTTAACCATCTCATTCAATCTTATGTTCTGATAGTGCATAGAAGCACTTGACACGACAATAACATAAATAGAATGATACATATGATTAACATAGTTTAACTTTCTAGCAAATATTTCAGAATTACAAAAACTTAATAGCAAAGAAGCTAAAAACCAAATTGAAACTGGCATGATAAAAAATATGCGTACAGATTTCTAGTCAGCTATTTCTGGACGAGGACGATGGGACAAAATCTTTGGATCTATGATTTAGATACGACGTGATCCTAGATTGATTCCACTTTGTTGTCCGTGGCAGGAAGCTAAAGGATAACGAAAAGTACAGAGCCTGAAACGAAAGATATACGCTGCGCAGCGGTAATAATCTCATGATGTCGACCTTTGATTGCGCATGAATATTTTTGGTTCCGTGTCTGGCGTTTTGTAATCTAAGATGTGGTAGCAAGATATGGTATAGGACGAAAACATTGACATATCTAATATATATATATGGTTGCATTCAATGTTTATTATTGTGCATAATCGAGCATATCCAGACATGCCAAAAAAGTACACTTATTACCCCATCAATTTGCATATAACCTTTGTTGAAGTTAGAAGCGTCTTTGTCCGTTGAAGAAGAGAGATAAAGACGTACCCGGACGGCCGGACCTATAGTCGGGACCTATCTGATCTAGCCGACCCCGACCCTTCTATATTTTTTAAAATATCTAAACTTATTTCGAAAACAGTAGAACACTAGATAACCAGTTAAAAAACCTAGATAATGTGCAGATACCGATTTAAAGTCTATAATCGTATCGATTCAAATGATAAAGATTATATAAATATAGTGTAAAGACTATTATTAACTATACAAAATATATCTAATTTATTATAGTTTTATTCAATTAAAAACCGATTTTCACATATTTTTATGAAATAAAGTATAATTTTAAATGGATGCAATCCATTAAATTATATGAGTACTATATTAGAAGTCTTAAAGGTTGTGCCATTTTACGAAATAGCATATAAAGGTTGCAGTCTCTCTCTATTGATTGCTCCTACTGCTTGGTCACAATCTTGAACTGAATGTCACTTGTGAGCTTGGTGAAGTTTAACTTGTAAGATAGGCAAATGTGACCTAACAGGGTCACCGGAGGTGTCTCCAATGCTTAGACCCTTATGCTCAAGTTAGAGAAGTAGTATAAGGGTAAGATAATCAAAGTGTATGGGAGGTATTAGATGAGCTTACTTGGACAGAGAGACCTCCTTTTGTAGTATTAGGGAAATTTTATTTTAGATAAGTAAATCTTTCTTAAACATGCTCCAATTATAATAGAAAATATTTACTTAGGGCGTGTTCTTCGAAGGGTTCTGATTATTTTCCTCTTTTATCCCGACTAGTTTTAGACACTTTTCT
>JBBMOL010001453.1:0-38898 GCA_037954665.1 Laguncularia racemosa | reverse complement strand
ACTCATCCTTCCCTTGAGGCAATGCTAGAAATTTGGTCTCTCTACTGTCCATAAGATCAGTAACATGTGTAGCTAGAGCAATCAAAGCAGCCTTTCAAGAGGATTTAAGGATCTGCATAACGTGCTAGTACAGATCAAAGTGTCCATGGACTAAGGCAAGGAGTCAACACCAAGGTTCCCATTAGTATACCATCCTCATTATTGGCATAGATTGAGAATAGGGTACCCTAAAGGTTGACTAACAACTTTCTAGCTTCTTCAAAAATTCCCATCACAATTCTCAACATAAATTCCCACATGATCACTAGTTTAATAGCACATGATACCAATCTCTGAGATATCAAACTCAAGTGTATACAAGAGCGATCAGATTCAGCTTTGTTAAGCACTTTTTAAACATATCAAAAAGCTTCAATGCCCTCTCAATCATATTAATTTTGTAGCACCATAAATTTAAACCATTATAAGTAAAAAACATTTGGAGAAATTCATTTGAAAAGCATAATCCTAAATAAGTGATTTGCCTCCCTTATCCTCCTCCTAATGGCCTTCCTATATCCGGTTTGCATCCCGTACTTACAATACGAACTAATCAATAGGGTATAAGTATAGACCTCTAGCGAACACCGAAACCTTAGCAACTCCATTTACTGCAACAAGAACCTAGCTTTCTTAAAATTCCCTACTCTACAAAGTGCAAAAATAATTGAGTTATCGCGTAACCATCGGACTTACAATAAAACTGCTTTATCCAATAAAAGGCAGCCAATGCCTCATTTACAAAACCTTCTTCACCTAGGACTTTTACAAACTAGTAACAAAATGATTTGTCTCAAGTCTTTCCCCCTCCTATGCTTTTCCCTTTAAAGGAAATCCCAAGGACCCTTTACCCTATTCCCTCTAGCTAACACAATGGCCATCTCTCTACACGTCATCTCATTGTGGTTGAAACCCGAAACGGTACTCATCCTAAAAGTAAATTTAAGTGCTTTGTCGATTTTAAAGTTAACCTATTTCTAGGCCTCTTTGAGCAGCTAAACCAAGACGAGTATACAATTGATTATCTTATAAGCTTCATATCTAGGACAATTAGGGGCACGGGAGAGATCGAAATTTGAGTTTCATCGAAGGTGGTAGATGTGACCATGGCATCTCTTAGCCTCTTTTCCCAGCCATAGCCTTCCCTTTTGCACTTGCTCCCTTCAACTCCTTTGGGTGACTTATCCCTACTAAACAGCAAAGGATATCATTGTAGTTTAAACTTGGTTGAAAATGCAGTGGGTTCCTCCAATTCTTCGTATTTCGTTGCATTTAGAGGTTTTCAAAACTTCCCCCTTTTCCTTAGATGTTGGACATTACTAGACACTCTCCTTCATAGTCCGTTGGAACTAAGACGTTGCTGGAACTCTCGCTTGGATCTTTGGATGATTTGCTTCACCAACAAGGAAGAGGGATTGGGGAAAGAGAAGTTTCAAGATTTGTAAGGTCATGTAGGGGAGAGGGAATTCGATCAATGTCTAAAAAAGAAACGAGAAGAAGAAGTTAAAAGGAGGAAAGAATGAAAAAGAAGGGAAGAAAAAAGCAGAGTTATGCTGGGGGCGGTGACGGGGACAATGCAGCAACTAGAAGGAAAATGAAGAAAAGAAAGGAAGGAATGAAATGGAGAAGCAGAGGAGGGGGATTATGGTGACGGACAACATAACCAGTGCGGCTAAAGGGATGGTGACCTTCTATGTGCTAGCTGCCCCTGATGTGGACAATGGAGGGAAAAAGATAGAACAACAGAGTAGTCAGTTTGATTTTTTTTTTTGTATTTATTATTTTTTACTTATGCATATATAAATATATATAATATTATAAATACATAATATTATTATTATTCTCCCTATTAGTATTTTATAAAATTTAGAATTACAAAAAGACTTTTTTAATATAGTTTCCTAAATTTTAGGCAGTTACAGCCGGCTTAAGAAGACAAGGTCGTCGCCATTAAGACTCTACACCGCTAACCTAAATGGTCGGCTTAAAGGGCAAAGCTGCTAGCCTTATGGCTAGCTTATCTCTAATGTCGCCAGCCTTAATAGCCCATCTAAAGGAAAGTCGTTGGCCTTTATGGCCCAAATTAAAGGTGTCCCCTCTGACTCTTGTGATTGGATTCTCGTGTTGAACAAAGTTGTAAGAGCCAAGATTTAGTTCCCATTTAAACTAGGAAATGGGTAAAGATCAAAGTAATGAGTGTTTTCCCGACTCAAGCTCTAAGGATAGGTGGAGAATTAGAAGATTGTTAAAAGTTTAAAATGAGCAAATAAGAATTTGTAAAGCTATTTATTTTAGAACTTTATCATTTTCCAAAACTTTTTTTATGAACCCGAGTTCTTAAATGTTGATATCACCTGGTTTTTACTATTTAGTAGGTAATACTAATTCTCTATAAATGTGGTAAATTGTAATGTATTAGTTTCCATAATTATTTTCATAATAATTAATTATATGTTACTATCAGTTTTTGGTTTAAAGGAATGGTTATTTAATTAGAGTCTTGGGAACTTTTAACTTGTAAGGTGATTTTTCCCTATTGTAAGTGCACACGTGATATCAACTCTTAGGCAATTCTATTAGGCCCCTATAAGGTTGTTACAGGGTTTTGGGATCGGAGCTATAGGTTTGTCAATGATAGGAAAACCTACCAATGGTGAGATTGGGTAGAACCTAGGTAGATAATTTGGTACAAAGAATAAATGATTTAGACTCTAGAATTTTATTGTATGTATATGTTTTGTGTAATAGGTAGAAAATAAGTGGTTATCTAAACATGCCATACAATTCCTAGTTTTTATTATTTTAATCTTCTCATAAGTGTAATTAACAAATTCATCTTTTAGAATAGAATTCTTACTATCATATCAATTGTGGTCAGTAGGTGAAATGTGAATAATTATGAAGAACTTAGATTGTGAGCTCTTGTCAAAAACCCTTTAGGTCAAGCAACAATGAGCTAATAAATTGATCCTTAAACCATTACTAGATTTAAATGGATCTATAATGAGAAAGGTTGTGATTAATGGAAGTTCTTTAAGAATAATATTGCTTGATGATAGGAGAACAGTATGGATCACCCATATATCCTTATATGAGGAGGATAATATGATGAAATAATGGTCTATTACTAAGTACACAAAAATGGTCATTTATCAATTTTATTGAGTTTGGGATCTTTTTAAATACTTTGAGTATACTAGAATCACTAAGATAAAGGACTTAGTTTTGATGGAAATTTGTTAGCTCAAATCTACATGTCATTTAAGGTTTATAGAATTTCCATTATATGAAGAAATTAAGGAAATTAGTGAGATTTTAAAAAAAGAGCCATGACATAACCTGCTACCTAGGAATGGTTTAAGGGGTAAATTGTGAAGATTATTTTGAAACTAAATCTCAATCATAAGGGAATGATAAGATGAAATAATGTTTTACTAGGATGGTGACTATTAAACTTGAAAAACAATAATACACTAGTGATGGATGAGTAAGGAAAAACTTTACGGATGATAGAACCATTAAGAGTGAGCTTCCTAACTTTAATTTAAATCAAATAGATACTTCGAAGGAAAGATAGATGACCCAGTTGAGATGGACAATTTTGGGTAGCTTCAATTGAGAGATCATTTGAGGCTTATGAAATTCTAAAATGCTTAAAGGTGATTACGGAACCTTTATGCTACAAAAGGATGCAAGAATAAGGTGTAAATCTAAGAAAAGCATGGTGATGATTTAACCCATCACTTGGGAAAGGATTTAAAGGGAATTCTTAAAGGAGTACATCCCGAATAGCCTACAGAAAAAGCTTTGCAAAGATTTATTTGAAATAAAAAGAGGGAATGAACGTATTATTGAATATAAATGCAAGCTTTAGAGATTAATGCTTTTATTTCAATATAATTAAGAAATAATGAAGACTTATGTATATAAATCTTCATTAACAGGTTAGATCTGGAGACCCAAATAGGTTAAAGGAGTCTGAATTACAACATATATGAAAGTTATGGAAAAGTCAAAGGTAATAGAACATGCAAAAAAGAGATTTCTAGAGTGGAAATAGACAAAAAGAACTCATAGGCTAAGTAAAGAGCCAATGGTTGATACTAATAAGCAAAGAATAAGACCAAACATGACTTTGGAATCCAAATAGATGGATTGATAATAAGAAAACCCTTTCAAATGTGTTGCTAGATGTGTAGTAGGGAACATTACCTAAGGAATGTCTATAGCTAAAAGGCATGTGCTTTATTGTGGAAACGTTGGACATAAGGAAAAACATGTTCCAAAAGAAGCAATGCCATTATTTGTTGTAATTATGGGAAGTATGGACATGATAGTGCCATATGCTACTAGAAGTAAAGCTATCCAAAGACTACTCAAATAATTCCATGCTTTTAGTTAAGTTAGTATATAAATTATTTAATTTAAAAATAATGTAAGGATTTATTAAGTACATATTCAAGTTTCGAGGGTGAAACTTTTTTTGAAGGGGAGGAGAAGGAAAAACCCCCAAAGAATTAGGCAATTTTTTAATAATAAATTAATTAGACCAACTATTTAAAAATCTTAATAAAGTATAATATAGTATCCTTTTTTTTTAAGCCCTTTCAAATAATTATGATTTCTTTCTATACTTTCCCAATTAGGCATAAAAGATTATTAGCTATGTAAGGTTAGTCTTCAATCTTTATGTAATAAGAGTTTTGTTTAACCAATTTAAGATTCTTTTAAATATCCATATAAAATTTTTTCTACTTCTAAGAGATGTAAACAATTAGCTTATTTAAAAAGTTTTTCTAACTAATTTTCCCAAGAAGCTACTCAAATTTAAATTTTTTTAAAAGGGAGGGCTACTTTCAACTTCTCAGAAGTATCTTGATACTGGTGACAAAGTTTCACATAGCTCCTTTAAAGGGGAACCCACTAATCCAGCTCCTAATAAAACAACATCTTCAAAAACCTTAACTTGTGAGATGAAATAGCCCATAAATCTAGGAAATCCTATTTTGATACTATAGTTGACTTTTAAAAAACCAAAAATTGACTTAATTCACTTGCTAAAAAACAAAGCATTGAATTGAGAAATTTAACTCTATATTAGATAAGAAAGACTTAAGTTTGACTTGGGTCTACTAATACAGAAACCTAATTGACCAAAGTAAATTCTCGTGTTGGCTTAGTCCTTTTAAGTAACAATGTAAGTTGACTTGCCCATAAAACCAAGTAGACCCAACTAATCTAAATCTTATGAGATGAGTCTTAGTAATCATAAAATGCAAATTAAAGTTAAATTCCACAAGAAAACCAAAACTTCTACTAGTTAGTACCAACTCCTTGCACTTTCATTCAATCCTAAACTGAACCATTAGATGACAACTAGATTCTTACTCTAACTAGAATATCTTATGAAGAAGGAAATAACTATAAAGACTTGATAAATTTAGCCTAGAAATCAAATCAAATATCACAAATTCTAAGCCAAATGTCATTTGTAATTTTAAATATTTTTGTAAATAGTAACTTTTAGAAATGCTAAACAGAAAAGGAAAAACACTTAAGATTTAACTCTAAATGAACCCGAGTAAGGTCCAAGAGCTAGAAATGACTCGATATTTTATAAGTTACCTAAGTCAACTTAGTCAAACTAAAAGTCAAGTTGAATCAACGAACTCAAAGAAACTCAGCAAACTAAATCTTCCCTTGATACCCCTTGAGAAGACTTAAGTAAACCTGGGTTATTAAAGTTTAGCCCCAGTTGACTTAGGAAAGACTTGGTAGATAAGACACTAAGGATTTATATGTAATATTTTCTTATAGATTTTAGGGATTAAAATTAGTAAAAGTTTAGTTGAAGTTTCCACTAAACTCTTTACCGAAGAGTTGACCATTTCCTCATCTATAGGACCGGTACTTAACCCTAAATATCCCCTTAGTATTAGATTAAAAAAACAAATTTTGGGTTTTCTGAAGTCTACTCCAATTTGTGTTAATCAACTTTTGATAAGCAAATTCCTTCCCAAATCTATCCAATCTTATGTTTTAATCATAATGATTAACATCATAAAACTCATATTAGCAAAAATAAATACAAATTATCAAAACTCCCAAAACTTTGACCTCAAAACACTTTAAAAGATTTAAACTTGAAACAACCTCCTAATCGTAAACTATTTTAACTAATTCTTTCCATAATTTTTTTTACATCTTAATTACTTAATAACACACAAAATTCAAGGAAAATACCATAAAAAATTCCCTTCAAGAAGCTAATCAATTCACTTTGTCTTTAAGACAAAATGCACATGGACAAAGCTTCTACATCAAACTTTGAAATTTCAACCCTTATCTTATCCTATCAAGACCAAATTTATTCCACCTAATCTTATCTTAATTCTACCCTATTTTATCTTATCTAACCAAAGAAAAGGACAAGAAATTATTTTATCTTGTCAAACTCTAACATGTGATTTTGTAATGTCTTACTTCCTAATCTATTCTATCCTATCCTTATTGAATCCTACCAAAATACACCCTATTATACCTTAGTTATACCTTCTTTACTCAGTAAAAAAGGTAAGGAAAACTTCCAAAAATCCCCTACCAAAACGGTTGAAACCCTTCCCTACTTCACTAGACACATCCATGTAAATTCACATAACATGTCATCGTTCAATTTTCACCCCATCTTATCTTATTTAATCAAATTTATAAAACTTCCTAAATTAACTTGATTAAAATAGGATAAATACCTGCAAATATCAGGGAAAAAATTAAAGTTTTAGAATTATTAAGCAAAAGGAAAATTACATACAAATCTCATCTCCAAAAAACTTTTTTCTATCCTTACTTCATCCCATTTTAAGACCATCTTACCTAATCATAATTAAATACGAACCACGCCAACGTGTACGAAACCCAATACCAATTACGTTTGGAATTGCTACCCAAGATGCCAAACAATCGGGTGGAACCGCGACCCATTGCCTATAAGTGAGGCAAGAACCTTGGTATATAATTAGACGCCACAATCGGGATGAAAAACCAATTGAAAGTCGGGGTGAACGCCACGAAAGAAAATCTAATAAGTTCTAGAGTAGTTCTTTAAAGAACAAGAGAGGAATTCCCTCAAAAGTGTTTTTTAAATTTGTATGTTGTATATTCTATGTTCTATGTTGTATCTAAACCTAAAGCCTTTTCATTAGGGTTTAAAAATTCGTAACAATGATGCCCAAAAAGACATAGCTTCAATAAGTTGCGTAAAATAATAAAACAATGACTTAAAGGCCGGCAGCATGGGAATGAAGGCCCGGGGGCCTTGGAGCGGGGTTGGAGATGTACACGATCGTGTACTTTAGTCGTGTATTTTTCTATGGAAATTCTTGACACCATACCGACCGTTTAAAAACTTCTAGTCGTGTATCTTTCTGTGGAAATTCTTGACACCAAACGGCCGTGCCTTTGAACCGTGTATACGACCGTGTATGATTCTGTGTAACCTCTAAACTCCTACATGGCCGTGCCTTGTAAAAACACGCTCTCTTCAACCCATATCGTTTTTGACTTGTACCCAAGAGCAAGGGCATTCCAAAGGTTGTTCCAATCCTTTCCAACTTCATGATTGCTCCAATCCTTTTTCCGACTTCCCTGGACTCCTTTAATCAACCCATTAAGTGCTTCCTTTAATCGTTTCACTCGAGTTCTTGTGATCGGTCCTAGTGGCTTTTCAAAGAGGATCCACATTCCATCTTCTGGCTTGGCTCTCATCATTCCCCTCCTCTTGAAAAGGATTTGTCCTCAAATCATCACCTGCATCAAAAGGATTTAAAATCAGTAACATTAAATGTAGCACTACTTGTTACTCACTTGGTAAATCTATCTTGTATGCATTATCATTGATGAGCTCAAAATTTGAAATGGTCCATCGCCTCTGGGAAAGTAGTTTAGATCGCCGCTGCATAGGAAACTGCTCTTTGCGCATGTGAACCCAAACCCAGTTCCAGGTTCAAAGACAGCTTATCGATGACCCTTGTTGGCTTGTTTCACATACTGCTCTGTTTCTTCCCTCAATGTTTAGCCTTGCCTTCTCATGATCGTTTAACAAATTCTGCTTTCTTCTTGCCATCTAGATTAACATACTCAGAAATAGGCAGAGGTGATAAATCCAAAGGAGTTAGTGGATTAAACCATACACAATTTTCAAAAGGAGTAAACTTAGTAGCAGAATGCATTGTGCGATTATAGGCAAATTCAACATGCAGCAAACAATCATCCCAATTTTTAATGTTCTTTTTAATGACAGCCCTCAACAAAGTTGATAAAGTTCGATTTACTACCTCAGTTTGACCATCAGTCTGTGGAGACAAGTAGTAGAAAACAATAACTTAGTTCCTAACTTAGCCCACAAGGTCTTCCAGAAGTAGCTAAAGAACTTAGCATCTTTATCCATACGATTATTCTAGGCAACCATGTAATCTAAATAACTTCCCTAAAGAACAAATTAGCAATATTGCAAGCATCATCTGTTTTGTGACAAGGAATGAAATGTGCCATTTTAGAGAATCTATCAACGACTAAAAAAATAGAATCTCGACCATGTCTAGCCCTGGGTAATCTAACAAAAAATCCAAGGAAATATCTACCCAAGGCTCATGGGGAAGACCAACCCATATAATCATCAAATATGTCATCTAAGTGAGGAATGGATGACGATACTTACCTGATGTTGTTGATGGCGCGGCAGTCAACAACATTCTCTATGAGCCACCCTTCTTAGGCCCCAAAAAACACAGGCACTGCATGGACTCATGCTTTCTCTCCGTCCCCCTTCTCCATTAATTCATCGACCTCCCTTTGGAGATCCTTTGTCTCCTCTGGATTGCCCTATAAGCCGGTTTGTTTGGAATCGGTGCTTTGGGTACTAAGTCAATCTGGTGCTCAATACCACGAATAGGTAGTATTCCCTTTGGAATTCCTCGGGGAAGACATCTTCAAATTCTTCCACAATAGACACAACCACACTAGGCAAAGAGTTAAATAGTTGGGTTAGTATTCAAACCAAGTTTCCTTAAAAACCAGCAACAACATAGGTTGCTTAAATCATTAATGCTCTCCTCACTACACTCGCTCTTGCCACACAACTCTCCTTTTGCAAGGCTGGGACTCTCCTTTTCAACTCACCACAAAAGTTGATCCTCTTCAACTTGGTCTCTCACCTCTTTCCAGCCTTCCTCCTTTTTCCTTTTGATATCGACTTTTTGTTCCTTTTCTTGCTCGCTGTCTTTTGCTCTCTCACTCTCCCTCTGTTTTTCACTCACTTATATTTTTCAAAAAAACTGTTGTAGCTGCAACTGATCCTCATACACCTGCTTAGGTGTTAAAGGTTTAAGATTAAAGTTTTTTCCCTTTGTGAACAAGCGTTATACTTGTTAGAAAAGCTATCATGAACAACCTTCCTATCAAATTGCCATGGCTTCCCCAACAACACATGACACGCTTGCATTGGCACTACATCGCATAACACCTCATCCTCATACCTACCAATGCGAAAAGCAATCAAGGCTTACTTACTCCACCTTAGTCTCGCCACTATCATTCAACCACTGCAATTTATATGGACTAGGGTGTTTAGTAGTCTTGAGTCCTAGCCTCTCGACAATAAAAAATTAATCACCCCATTAGTGCAACTTTTCCATCAATGATCAAACTACAAATATGATCACCTAAAAAAAGATTAGTATGAAAGATATTTTCTCGTTGCACCCCCTCTTCTTCCTTCACCTGCACATTCAAAGCTCGCTTCACTACTGCTACTAACTCCCCTACTATAGGCTCCTCATCATCACTAAAAGTCCTCTAATGGAGGCATATCATCCTCTTCATATCCCCCTCAGTCTCATACTCACCATCATCACGCAGAATCATAACACCCCTATTCGAACATTGACTAGCAATATGGCCCTACCTTGGCATTTAAAACATCTAGTGTCACGATTTCTAGGAGTAGAAGAATCAGGTTTACCTTGGTACCAGGAGTAGAAGCCGCTTGCCTCTGCTCTCCTTTTGGTTTGGTGGGTAAAGGCTTTTCTTCCTTCTTCCATTAGTTAGTCTTCTAGGCAGATGAACTAGTACCCTGTTGAAACCGTGCAGTACTACTACCTTTCCTCCTATCTTAGTTCTCAAACCTTTATAGCCATATGAAACCATATCTTCCAATTCTAATAATGTTGCAATTCCACAACATTTTGAATTTCTCTATTCAATCCAGCAAGAAACCTAGCCATGGTAGCCTCTATGTCCTTCTCTACATTCGCCCTAATCATAGTAACTTCCATCTCCTTGAAATACTCATCCACACTTCGGCTTCCCTGCCAAAGAGTTTGCAATTTGTTGGAAATTTTCCGATAGTTAATACGCAGGACAAACCGCTTCTTCATCACCCTTTTCTTTCTATGACCAATGGTGGTTCCCCATTCCTTTTTCGATTAAACATTAGGGATCCCACCCCTTGGCATAATCGAAAATTCAATGGCAAAATTTCATTTCTTTCTCCCACTAAGTGTGACAATCAAACACCTCTTCCTTTTTTCCCCACTCTAAGTCCCCTCGAGATCATTCTTCCCCTTAGAAAGGGGGAATCTTCATTTTATACTCTCAATGTTACCCTTTTCTATTCCTTCCCCTCTATTTTCCTAACCCTAGTTCCTCTATTCCTCCCACTATAACCCTATAACTTCCAGCAAAGGTTTCTCAAATTCATATCGACTTCCATCTCCCCCCCCTTTGTACTCTCCTAAAAACAACTCCCCCTCTTACCCCCCTTGGAAGACGTTTTTAGTTTGCTCTAGTTTTGTTCCACCATCTCTTGAATTTGTTCCATGCCCTCCTAAAACATCCTCTTCTCCACCCCCAACCCCTCAATCACTAAACCTACATCAAACCTTCCCCTCTCACTTTAGGAGAATGTTGCCTTGAATCGTTTACAAAAAAAAAAGGTTTAGCACAAAACACAAATATATATATATTAAGCCTCATGATCCTCCCCTACAGTTTCGTCAAATGATGATATCACACAATCACTCGTGTATTCCCACAACAATAATGATATCAATTCGAAAATTCCCTCTTCTCAATTCTTGGGGAACAAACCCCAAATAACCAACCCCTTCCGTAGAATCAAAACAACTTAGGGCTCGAAATTTTCCTCTTTTATTTTTTCCGTTTTTTTTTTTTTGTTCTTTTGTAGTTTTTTTTTTTTTGTAACAAAATTAAATAGAAGGCACTAACTTCAATAGAAAATTAACATATGAAATTAGTACAAAAAATTTGTTTGGGCGTTGGAGTTAGGGTTTTTGTTAGGGGGAGAATTTTAGTTCTCTAATTTAGTTTTGATGTTAACAAAAGAGGAAAAATGGAACGAATGTTTGAGCTTGTCAAAATTTTTTTTAGAAGAAGACGTAATTTTTCTAAAGTTAAACAAGGAAGGAAGCTTTTCTGAACCTTAAAAAGTGTTTATAGACTTTTTGTTTTGACATAAGGTGTTTCAGAATTGTGTATGTTCTAAAGTTATTTTTTAATCCTTCAAAGCACTTTCAAAACCTTTCATGTCTGTAACAAATTTTTCCAGTTTACGTTCTAATTTTTTATATCGATATTTTTTTAATAATAAATTTAAAGGCTAGCTCCTGTGTCAAGTATTTTTGGTAATATACTTGATGGTTTTCTAAAGTGGATTTTTTATCAGGGGGTTTTAAAATTTTTAATAAAAAGTCTTACAAGATTTTTTTCAAAGATTTCATTTTATGATAAAGTGAGTATAAAAGTTTTAAAAGTTTTATTTTTAAATTTAATATTTGTGTTTTTTGGAGTAGGGCATTACAAAGATAAGGATAAGAAATTGGTTTTTTAATGAAGATTTTGGTTAAATGTGGGGAATTTTTCAACAAACTTGATCAAGGATATACCCAAAAGAAGTCTCTCAAATGATTTACCCAAAGCTCCTCATCAAGAATATCCGGAATGAAAATCCCCCCAACAGATTAAACTTATTTTTTTTTTACAAAAATTCAAAAAAAATTCAAATTTCCCAAAAAATTTGCCGTATGTTTTTTATTAAGGAGGTTTAATTCAATGTAGGGGGAAAACGTTCTTTAAAAAAAAAAAAACAGAAAAAAAAGGAGACACACAAGAAAAAAGGTCATAATCTTCAAGCAAAAAATCTTTACATAAATGTGATCTTTAAAGAGGAAATTGTATTCCTCATTGATGTTGTAATTCCTTTCGTGAAAAAGGAAATTTGTTTTTTGTTTAAATATTTATTATATTAGCTTAGTAAGAAGCAGAAAGACTAAACAGTGAGATTTTCCTTGAAGAAGTTTATGCGTATATCTTCAATTTGTTTGTTAGTGAAACAAAACCCGGATAGAAAAGGGACCCCGGGTAAAGCTGGAAGAGAGGACTGGGCCGAGCGGAACCTCTAAAATTTTGAGCATTCTATTCTTCTCTATTTTATTTACTGACATTATTGTCTTTCAAAAAATTTTATTGTCAAGAGTTTTGATTGATTTGAAAAAAGTGAAATTTTTAAATAATTAAATCAATTCCCCCCCCCCCCCCCCCCCCCCCTTTGGTTAACAATTGGGAAAAAAATTTGGGTATCAGAGCAGGATCATCTATTTTGAGTGATCCAAAATGGTTGAAAATAATGTTGCAATTAATCGGTCCTTATTCGATGGCTCAAATTCTCTATGAAGATGGTATCGAAACTTTTTAAAGAAAATGATTTGATTCGCAGGTCTTTTCGTTGAGACAATGTGATTTTGAAGGAAATTCGACCTTGCAGTTTGGAGAAAAAATTATCGAAAGAAAAAAAAAGCGAAAATTTATTACTGACTTTGTCCATCAGAGTTCTTTTGATATCATCATGTGCAAGGAAAAGGAAATTTGGGATACCCTACCGATACATATAAAGGGTGATACCATCAAAAAAACCAAAAAAAATGCTTTAATTCAACATATGTTTTATTTAATTTTAAGTCTAAAAGTGTCAAAGTGTTTTAACGGGTTTACAACTATTACAAATGAGCTTTAATCTTTTGGGAAAAAAACTTCCGACCAGATTTGTGAGGAAAATGTTGGGTATTGCCCCATCTTGGGATGCAAAGAATTATGAGGAAGCTTAAGCCCCTAAACAGCTAACCTCAATCAATTTGAGAAAAAAGCTCGATGGGGTTCAAAAAAAGAACCACCAAAAAGGAGAAGACGGTCCCAAAAGGGGTTTGGGTTTAAAGTAAAGGGAAATAAAGAAAATAAAACTAAAAACAGATGAAGCAACGATAAAAAGAAGAGGAATCGGTCTTCTAACGTAATAAAAGGGCTGCTAAAGAAGCAAAGGGGTAAGAAGTTTAATGTTTCAAAAAAAAGTACTGAAAAAAAGATAATGAGAGGGGGGTATAAGGAGAAAGAAAAAAAGAAGGAAAAAAGGGGAGATTAAATTTATGAATGAAAATACCCCGGAACAAAATATGAATGCCCTACTTACAAAAAAATGGAAAATTATAAAAAAAGTGACCAATGCTAGCAACATGGAGTGATTTAGGGTTTACAGAGAAAAATTAAAGGATTTAGAAAAAGAAGGGGATGAGGCAATCTGTGTTTAATGGCTATTTCTAAATACATTCTGAATCTGTGAAGAGGATGAAATGACATGCAGTGAAATGAGAAAGTTTTAAAAGGCACAAAAAGGGTGAAAAAATTAGCTAAGTATAAAAAATGAAATAAAAGCTTTAAAATAAAAAAGGGGGGCAGAAAGCAAACAAATTCGTTACTTGCGGATAAAAATGAATCCTGAAACAAGAAAATGAATCCATGCATGTGGTTTTTAAAAAATTAAGTAGAAAACTCTACTTGAAGTAGAAAAAAGTACATGAAGATAAAAATTGATGATCTATCTAAGTTTGAAAACTATTTAAGAAATTTGATGAAAGTGATAAGAAATTGACCTTTTTTATTTTTCCAAAAAAGAGTTAAAATGAAAAACATGGGTTAGGATAGAGCATGGTTCGAGTTAAAAAATTAAATAAAAATACACTTTTTTAAAGGGAAAAATGTTTAAAGTGATGAACCAATAGAAAAAAGTACTTTCAAATACAAAAAATTTTTAAAAGGGGAATACCGAGACTTTTAAAAAATTTAGAAAAAAAGACCCACAAAAGGGGACTACGGAAAAAACCCAGAAGGTATAAAGAATTATCAAACAGAATTTAAAGAAAACAATTAAAAAGGGGTTGGAAGGGAAAAATTCTTTGATGCTTTTTGTAATAAATTTGGTCATTTTGAAAATTTTGTTTAAAAAAGAAAAAATTGTAGTCAAAAAGAAAATCAAAGAAAAAAAAGGGCTTATTTTTAAAGGCCCCCAAAACTTGTTGGTTTCCTAAAAGGACTTAATTCTTTTTATTTGTACAGGCATGAAGCTAAAAAAAAGGGAACATGGTATTTGGATAGTGTGTTCTGAATTGATTGGAGATGCTTCATTGTTTCAATAGCATAATTGGGAAAAAAAAGGGAAAGTAAGTTTGGAGATGATAGTGAGGTAAAAATTGCCACAAAAATTGGTATCCCACTTTTTCATTAAAAATGTAATCTTGTGAAGGTTTAAAACAAAAATTTACTTAGTATTGTCAGTTATGTGATAAAGGTTATAAAATATTTTTGATAAGAAAATGCTATGCTTTTAATAAAAAAGATGAAAGATTATTTGAAGGAATTAGGAAAAAAAAATTCATCTAAAAAACCAGCAAAAATCGATAATGTTATTGTTTAATTTCTTTGAATATCATGTTTTTCTTGCATAAACGGGGGACATTTTAAATTTTTAAATCATTTAAAAAAATTATCTAAAAGGATATTTTTAAAAGGTTTACCTAAGATAAATATTAAAAAAGTGTAAAAAATGTGATACTTGCTTAAAGTAAAATGGTTTCTTCCTCTAAAAAAGTAAAAATAAAATCTCAACTAAGGACCATTTGAATTTTTGACTTGATTTTTTTGGACCTATAGAGTCTTAAGCTGGGGGGAAGCAAATATGGACATTTTTGTTGAGATTTTTCAAGAACATTGTTATATTTTGCGACACAAAAAGAACCTTTGTTTCTTTAAAAAGTTTACAAAACAAATACAAAATGAAAAGGGATTTTTCCAAAAAAAAATTATCTTCAAACTGATCAGGGAACGAATTTCAAAAGTAATTTTTAATTTTAAAAGAAAGGGGTATATCTCATAATTTTTAGCTCCATACCTCCTAAACAAAATGGAGTATGGAACGAAAGAATGAACTTTAAAGAGATACGATTTTGTTTGAAGGGGAATTGCTAAGTTTTTTTTGGGCAAAAGCAGTTTCTACAGTTGCTATATCATCAAAGAGTTTTCTTTGCCAACACAAAGAATGCTTAGAGATTTTTCGAGGTAAAAACCTAACGTTTCTATTTTCATATTTTTGGGATCAAAATGTTTGTGAAAAAATCCATCAACCTTGGTATTTTGATGAAGATTGAAAAAGTTATTTTCTTGGATATTCTTAAACAGTCGTGCTTTTGGTTTTTAAAAAATACAAAAAACTTTTGAAGAACAAAAAATTTTAAAATTTTTTGAGGATTTAAAGGATGTTATTCTGATGAAGAAAAAGGATTCTAATTCAAAAGAGAAGTTAGTTTAGACCTAAGTCAGAACCCCCTGTGTAACATTCGGGTTTTGGACTAAAACCTTTTTTCAGAGGAAAATACGAAGGTACTTTAGAAGTTTTAAGATCTGAACAAGAGGTTTAAAATTGGAGTATAAGTTGCCTCCTTTGTCAAATAAAAGGATATTCTTTTGGGTGTTAAAAAGAGTAATCTACAAAAACTTGAAAATCATTTTTTGTTGTTATCTGAAATGAACCTATAAATGGAAAAGGGTTTAAAGATTTAATTGGTTTAAAACTATGCAAGAAAAATTAAATCAATTTTAAAGAAAAAAAGTATGGAATTTTGTTTCCCAGACCAGAGGAAAGTTTTATTGGAACTAAAAGGGTTTTAAAATAAATTTTAGAAATGGTAAAATTATAAAAATAAAGCAAAATATAGCTAAAGGTTTTTCACAAGAAAGGAAAGATTTGATGAAACATATGCCTGTTTCTAGACTACAACAATGGGGTTTAAAGCTTGTTGCATCTTAAGGATTTTTAAAGTTTTTCAAATGGATGTAAAAAATGCATTTTTAAATGGGTTTATAAAAAAAGAAGTTTAGTAGAAAACCCCCTAGTTTTGAAGATCCTTTTAAATCAGACATGTTTTTTAATT
Source organism: Laguncularia racemosa (assembly GCA_037954665.1). Classification (NCBI taxonomy): domain Eukaryota; kingdom Viridiplantae; phylum Streptophyta; class Magnoliopsida; order Myrtales; family Combretaceae; genus Laguncularia; species Laguncularia racemosa. Next base: position 22,528 of record JBBMOL010001453.1, on the reverse strand, counting down.
TAAAAAAAGCACTATTGGTTTGAAACAAACTCTAAGAGCTTGTTTTAAAAGATTGGTTGTTTTTTTTCTCTAAAGGTTTTCATGAGGGAAAAATTGACACAACTTTTTCTTGAAAACTTTTTTATAATGATTCTGTTGTAAAATATAGTAGATGATATTATCTTTGGTTTACTAAAAAATTTTTGTGTCAAAATTTGCTAAGACCATGCAGGCAGAATTTTAAAAGTCAATGATGGGAAGTTTACATTTTTTTTGGGGGTTCAAATAAAACAAACAAAAGGGAATTTTTTGCTCATCAAAAAAATACACAAAACAAAAATTTTAAGAAATTTGGTATAATGCAAAAATTTACAAAACCTATGGTAATTCATCAAGGGTTAGACTCTCTTAAATAAAAGAAGGTAAAAAAACTTTAAAGTCATAATTTTTTATTTACCACTACCAAAAATTTTTCATTTTTTTTCTAAACAACAACCAACAAAATCATTTAAAAACTCAAACAATTTTAAAAAAACCCGTAACTCAAATTTTGCATTTTTATCCTAAAAAACAGAATTTTTTCTAATAGGTATTCTATGCAGATTATGTGGGTTGTAAAAATTTAAAAAAAGCACCTCTTTACTTACAATTCCCCAGGTGATAAATTATTCCTTGTCTTCTAAAAAACAAATTTTGTTTCTTCCACAGTAACGAAAATTTTTTCTATATAAAAGTTGCACAAGTTTATGAAAAAAACAACAATTTAAAGATTAGGAATAAAAAATTTTAAAAAATGTGCCAAATTTAAAAGTACAACCAAGGGAATAAATTTGACAAAAAAAAACCAGTACATCATTCTAGGTCAAAGCCCCAGAAATTGACATCATTTTATTTAAAAACATGTCAAATAGAAATAAATTTAATTTTCTAAAACCCAAAAAACAATTTCAAACATTTTTTTCAAAACCCCTTTAAAAGGGAAATTTTGAATTTTTTAAAATAAATTTGGAATTTTTTAACCCCTTTTTTAATTTTTTTTCCCCCAAAAATTTAAAAAAAAAAATTTTTCCATAAAAATTTTTTTTTTTCTCATTATTTTTCCCTTTTTTCTCCAATTTCCTTTTTTCGAATCGTCTTTTCTCTCTTTTTCCTTCTTCTCATTGTAACCCAATGGGCCCAAAACTTAAAATCTAAACAAAAATCCTTCAAAACAAAAACTTTCCAAAAAAGCCTTTGTGATTCATGTGAAATCTTCAAATTTTTCGGAAAAATATCAAGAACCTTCAATAGGGAGAAACCGGTTCCCAATCCGAATTATCATAGGGTTTCCAAAAAAATTTCTAAAAGAAAACGGGGCCCTCGTCTTCAAAAGGGAAAAAAAAGTTACTCAAGAAACCTCTCTGGCCCCAAGAAAACAACCCAAAAAGCAAATGAAAAAAAAGATTACTAAGTTTGAAAACCCCCAAATTCAAAATCTCTTCGAAGGAAGAAAAACGGGAGTGTTCTTGATTTTTTGGATTTTAATTTCTTATATAAAGGATTTTATGGGAAAGAACTGTTAGAACCCATGGATGCTGGAACTTTTTCTACCAAGTTCTGTTTTTGGCGAGTGGTCAAAAAATTTTTGGAAATTTAAATCTTGCGGAAGGGGTGTTTTAGTTTCCCGGGGGATATATCAAGCATTACAATTTCTGGACAGATTAATTTTAAAATTTACACCTACTGATGTAAATGATGATGTGGATTTTGAACATGTCGAGGATAATTGTTTGCTGCTATAAATGGGTTCAAAAGGATTATGGAAAAGAAGCAAAGGTATTATTTCGGTTATTTCCCCCGAATATACACAATCTTGTTGAATGTCTATTTCCCGGAAGGGCGTTTTTTCAAGTCCATAGAACATGCTCAAAATTTTCTATGCGATGATTAACAAAAAGAATGTGGACATGGTTTTGGTCATTGATCAAAAATTTGGGAAAAAAAAGAAAGTTTTTGGGGTTTGGGGAAATACCATGCGGTTGTTTGTGTTTAAAAGGGGTAGTTTTGTTACCCGCCTTTTGAAACCCATTAAGTTAAAGAGGATAGGTAAAAAAGTTTTTTAAACATATCCATTTTTGTTAAGGTTTTTTGTGGGGCGAAGATGGTGCAGTTTTGTCCTTTAAAGGCATTGAAAAAGAATTTTTCCTTTTTAAAATTCTTCAATATCTGTTCAAGAAGGAGGTTCAGAAAATGTTCAGAACCTAAAAAAAAGTTTGAAATGTTTATGGGAAGAAATTTAAAAGCTGATAGGTAGGAAGAGTGGAACAAAGAATTATATCAATGTTGTCTAGAACAAATGAAGAAGTTTTTTCGAGAAGTTTTAAACTGAGCTATAGATTTAGTTAAGACAGCTTTGACGTGAAGTTTTTCAACGACTATTGAGGAGATAAATCAATGGAGTTCGGGTTAAAAAATTTGTTTTTCTTTCTGAATCAACAAGAATTCTGAGAAAGCTTTCCCATCTCCATCACTATAGAATTCTTTTGATGAATTTAGGCGGAGTCAAACAAAATTTACTAAAAATTGATTCTTTTGAAAATTTGTCTCTCAATGAGAAGTCGGAGATTCAGTTACTAAATCCTTCAAAAATTTTTGGGTCCCCAAAACAAAAAAACTCCCAATCTTACAATTTTTATGGTGAATCAAGTGCTTATCCCAAAAATTTTCCGATTTTTTCGCTCTGGGCCATAATCATCGACTTGGATACTTCACCAAAAAGCCTTCTTTTACCAAACCTTCCCGAATCCCCTACCTCTCGAGTCACAAGATCTAGAAAACCCTTTGTTTTTTGTTTAAATTTTGTTTTTTGGGAATCAAATTGAAAAGATACTTTTATCTTTTATGCATCAATTAAGGGGGGGTTAGCCTTTTGCTGTTAACAAAAAGGGGGGGAATGATTCTATTAGACAAGCTGCTTTAATATTCTATATTGCTTATGAGTGCTTTTATCAATGCAATTATAATGATTCATTGTGCTTAAGATGCTTTTCGCATGAAATTGTTTTATATTTTGTTTTTCTAAAGGTGTTTTGTTTTCATGAAAAAAAGGGAGAATGTTAAGTTTTTTAATTTATTTTGAGTTAACAAAAGAGGAAAAATGTGTAACGAATGTTGAGTTTTAGAAGTTGTTTCAGAAGTTTGTAGTAATTTTTTTTAAATTGAACAAAGGGGACAGAAGCTGTTCAGAAAATTAAAAATGTTTTTTAGACTATTTTTTTTTAACATAGGGGTTCCAGAAGTTGTGTGTGTTCCTAGTTATGTTAATCCCTTTAGAAGCACTTTAGAACCTTTCATGTCTGTAACGAATTTTTTTAAAGTTCGTTCTAATTTTTTATCGTATTTTTTTTAATAATAAATTTTAAGGCCTAGCCCATGTTTCAAGTTTTTTTGGTAAAATTTCTTGATGTGTTTTTCTAAAATGGATTTTTATCAGGGGGTTTTTATTTATAAAAGTCTTACAAGTTTTTTTTCAAAGATTTTATTTTATGATAAAGTGGATCATATAAGTTACAAGTTTTTCAAGATTTAAATTTAGATTTTGTGCTATATTTTGGGGATACGGCTTACAAAGATAAAGGGTAAGAAATATGGGTTTTTACATGAGAAAGGTTCCCAATGTGAGGGATATCTTCAACAAACTTAAACCAAAAATTATCCAAAGAAAATCCGGGCAAAAATGATTTTTCCAAGCTTATCCCCACAAGATACACGGAATCAAATCCCCTCCAACAGATTCAACTTTTTTTTAATTACAAAAAAATTTAAAAATAAAACAAGTTGTCACAGAAATAGCCGTTATGTTCCTTCATATAAGGAGTGTTTAATTTCAAAAGTAGCGGGGGAACGTCTTTTTAAAAAAAAAAAAAAGAAGAAAAAAGGAGACCACAAGAAAAAAAGGCTCATAAACTTCAAGCGAAAAATCTTTTAATATACATGTGATCTATTATATAGGGAAAATTATATTCCTCATTGATTTGTAATTCCCTTTTGGCATAAGGAATTGTTTTTGTTTTATCACTGTGTTGAGTGTTAGCTTTGGAAGAAGCTAGAAAGTCAAATAAGACTTTGCCCTTGAAGGGTTTTTGTTGTATATTTTTTAATTTGTTTGATATAGTGAAAAAAAAACCGGTAAGAAACGGGCCCCCGGCGTAAAACTGGGGAGAGGCTGCGTAAGGCGGAAACCCCTTAAATATTGAGCATTCTATTTTTCTCCATTAATTTTATTTTTGACATTATTGTCATTTCCCTGATTTTATTAGTCAAAAATTTTTAATCATTTGCAAAAAATGAAAAATTTTTAATAATTAATCAATTCACCCCCCTCTTGATTAATCAATTGGGACCAACATTTTGATGTTACCTTCCTCAAACCGAACTGATGGTTTAAAAAACCTAGGCTCTGTTTACCAAACTGAAAACGAACCACCCAACGTAAAACGAAACCCAATACCAATACGTTCGGAATTGCTCCCCAAGATGCCAAACAATCGGGGGGAAACCGTGACCCGTTCCCTATAAGTGAGGCAAGAACCTAGGTATATTATGTAGACGCCACAATTGGGATGAAAGCCCGATTGATAAGTCGGGATGAACGCCACGGAAAGAAATCCGATAAGTTCTAGAGTAGTTTTTTAAAAGAACCAAGAGAGGAAATTTCCCCTCAAAAGTGCTTTCAAACTTGTATGTTGTAAAATTCTATGTTCTATATTGTATCTAAACCCTAGGAGCTTTATATTAGGGTTTACAATTCGTAACAATGATCCCCCAAAAAAACGACATTAGCTTCAATAAGTTGCGTAAAATAACAAAACAATGACTTAAAGGCCGGCAGTGTGGGAATGAAGGCCGGCGGCCTTGGAGTCGGCGTTGGAGATGTACACGATCGTGTACTTCTAGTCATGTATCTTTCTGGGAAATTCTTGACACCATACACGACTATGTACTTCTAGTTGTGTATCTTTCTGTGGAAATTCTTGACACCATACACGGCCGTGCCTTTGAACCGTTATACGACGTATATGATTTTCTGTGAAACCTCAAGACTCCTACACGGCCGTGCCTTGTAAAGAACACCCCCTTTAAAACCCATATCCGTTATGACTGTACAAGAGTAAGGGCTTTCCCCATGGTTTTTTCCAACCCTTTTCCCAACTTAAATGATTGCTCCAATTTCCTTTCCGACTTCAGGGACATCCTTTATCAACCCATTAAGTGTTTCCCTTTTAATCGTTTCCCCTCGAGTTCATATGATCGGCCAGGTGGCTTTTGAAGAGGACCCACATTCCATCTTCTGGCTTGGCTCCCATCATGGCTCTCATCAATAATGAGTGCTCAACACCAAGTTCAAGCATAATCAAATGACTCAAAGAAAACAATCCTCAAGTCCAATCAAACCGATCCAATTGAACTAAAGGGAAAATTTCGTGACCCTAATGGAACTTTGATGAAAACCAATAGTTCAAAGATACAATTAACTTCAACTAATGATCAATTTCACTAAACAACAAAAAGATCAAGTGGAAATTCACATGAAATGGTTGAAGAAGAAAAGCACAAAATCGTGATGTACCCTTTTCCTACACAAGCATAAATTTTACGCAAACCCCCTAAAGAGCATTTAATCTCAAATGAACAATCAACCCTTACAAGATAATTGTCCACGATTACAATCAAAAAATTAAATCCAAGAAAGATTTTAAATCTACCCCAGAAATGACTCACTAGAGAAGAAATGAAAAAACAACAAAGATGAAATCGATATGACTCACAATTCCCCCTTTTTCGCACTCGCCAAATTCCAATTCTTAGGTTTGAAATTGATAAGAGATTTTTGAACTGGGATAAACCCTAATTCCACCGTGAAAGTGCATTTTTGTTCTGCAAAATAGGGTCCTCAAACCCACTAAAGAAAATTTTTATATTCTACTCCTGGGTTTAAAAAATGGTTAAATTATAATTTGCCATTTAAAGGGGGCTAGTCCAAAAAGAAAAACCAAAAAAATTTGTTCCAAAATGATTCAACAAAGCCTTACAAATGAAAAATATATAAAAAAAATTTGGTTTTAAAGATGCCGGTCTTCTATAGGATTCATGGGCCCCAGCCATCCCCGGGTTCGGGTTTGGTCCTGGATAACCCAAAGCTAGCGAGTGGTTTGCCCCATCCCCCTTAAAATATGATAATGTCCTTTTGGAAAACACAATACAAGAATAATAGAACGGGTTAATTTAAAATAATTCCGGGGGGTTGATATGCTCAAAAGGGGCCTCTCCCCAAATCAATTCCTTTAGTTTTTCCCCTAATGATGGGGCCTTGTCGGATTTTGATTCCTATCCCTCTCCTCGGGCCCTCAAAAAATTTGTCCTAAAATCTAACATTTTAAAAGCAATAGAAACCATTTCCTCCTAGCAGGCCACCTAAAAATATCATTACAAACCCAAATTGAAATACCACGGGGGTTTTGTTTTCTTCCTCCATTTTAGGAGTATCCATCTGCAACACAAAAAAGTCCATTATCCGTAAGTCGCCCCGTATCAACCTGCTCACTGAAACCCTTTCCCCTTTTCAAAAAATCTGTATGTTGCTGATCCTTATAGTTTCTAATGTTGGCCCAACGCTCATACCCTTGAAACCTCGTAGGTGAAATAACTTCTCGAACATCTGGCTCTTAGTGGTTGCTCGTTTAACTAGACAACTAGATCCTTTTAAGGGTGGAAAAACGGTGTTACAAATTTTTTGCCCAAGGGTTGGCTTGTTCCTAAACCCTCAAGAACCTTTGAAGGTTAGTACCGTTCGCACAGTTTGGTCCACTGAAGGTCTGATCAGTGGGTATGATCCCAAAATTTTTTGATGGTTTTTTATTGTCTTTGCATCTCCTGGACCCCTAAAGGCGACATTGGGGCCCAAAACTATATGTTTTTTCCTCTTTCTTTTAAATTAATATTTCTATACCATCATGTAATACCATCCTGTCAAAACCGGGCACCAAGAAAATATGGGATGTACAAAAAGGGAAAATATCACATTCAAACTCTCAAAAACTTGTCCCCTAACTGAAGGGGACCCTAGCCCTTTTGGGGCCCAAAACCATCCTGATCATTTAACCCTTAATGTTAGGGTTTGGGATGTGGGAAAAGATTCAAGTTTAAATTTGATACAATGATGCGTACAACATTAGTAAACTACCACCATCAATAAAAATTCCACAAGTTTCCTTTACCCTACAAGAATAGGAACAAGTTTTCTCTTGTCCCCCATCAAAGGGGGTTGAAAGGAAATCAAGTCCTGATGCAATTGTTAATAACAAATCAACTCACTTGGGGCTTTGCTTACTATTTTAAAAAACCTCAATAACTTTACCACCCGGGAATAACCCTTACACGCCCCTATACGCCCACGGGCTCACATCAACCAATCAAGAAACTTATTGTTACTTCAAGTAAAGCAAGTGAAATAATTGAAGCACAATGAATAAATTTTTGGTACTTCAAGTAAAAAAAAAAGAAGTACACCAATTTTTTCTAAGTAGTTAAGAATTAAAATTAACCACAAAATGTTAAGTAAAAGAGTTCAATTACATTCACACTTTAATTGTTTTGTTTGAATTCAAATTCCACTACTCAACTTTCCTTTTCTTGCTTGGTATCACACAAATTTTAATTTTCACAATGGGCAGCACTTAAACACAACTCACCGCCACAAAAGTCCCTTTTTAGCTCACGGTTCAACAATGTTCAAAACCACAACAACAAGTAGCTTGAAAAACACATACAACAACCAACACCAATTTTAACACCCTTTACTAAATTTACAAAAAAAATACAACACTACAACAATCCCCCCTCAAGCTACGATACCCTTTCCCCACTTCCACACAAATATCAAACCACAACTCCAACACAAAAAAGGGCAGCTCACTTAAAATTCAAATGAGCTAAATAAGTGCAAGTTTCCCACAAATGGTAAGAAAATTATTTCAAATTCAAATGACACACAATTAAACTATGACTTAATGTGTGTTTTGAAATTCAAATTGACTACTTAATTCACACTTCAATTTTGAATTCAAATCTGAAAATTACAATTATGATTTCTTTCCATTTCGAAAATGCATACACTACATAATCTCCCCTTCACAATTGAAACACCACTCTTCCCTTTTACGTTTTCTATTCATGCACTACACTCTCACACTTTAACCTTAATGTGCAGCACCTTACCCACACAACTTCACAAATTAAAACCACTTTATAACACCTCAAGTGCAACACACTCACACCGACCCCTTACAAAAAAACCACACACAATGCACTTAATTCAAAAAGCAAAACAAAAAACTCACAGTCAACACCTTCTTCTCAGTATACACAACACAATACTTTAAGTGTAACGTCCTTGCCACTACACAACTCCCATTCACACCATAAACCCCAACAAAAGGCAGCAACAAAAATTTAAAATTGAAATCACTCCACTAAATGCAAACCTTCCAAAAATGGTAAAAAAACAATTAAAATTCAAATAACACTTTTTCAAGCACTCAATAAATTGCTTTCAAATTAAAAAAGGTTTTTGAATTTCAATGGTGCTTACCTTACACACCTTCAAATCTAGAAATTGAAAAATGACCAATTCCAAATTGCAAAAGGGTTTCACAAACACACTCCACAAGCTTTTCAAAAAACCCCATCAATCACGGTAGGGAGGGGGTAAATTTTCAAATTCAGAATTTAATAAATAAAACTTCTCTCCTTCCCTTCCACAAATTGTAAAACCACAAAGCTACAAAAAACCCCTTAAATTTAACTTCAAAAGCAGTAAATTCAATTCTAATCAAAAAATTTTCACAATTAAAATTCACTATACAATTTCATTCAAAATTGAAGAACCCTAATTGAAGATGACAATCACAAAATTAACCAACATTTAACCCCTTCTCTAAACTTGGCCGGAACCAAAGAGATGGCTCAAAACCAAGTTTTAAGCACAATCAAATGCTCAAAAAAAACAATCCTCAAGTCACAATCAAACCAACCAATTTAACTGGAAAAAGCGTGACCCCAAGGAACTTTTATGAAAACCAATGGTTCAAAGAACAATTAAATTCCCCTAATGATAAAATTTTACTAAACAACAATAAAACAAGTGGATTTCATGTGAAAGGGGTTGAAAAAAAAAAGCAAAAAACCCTTGATGTACCTCTTCCAATAAGCACAAATTCACGCACCCACTAAGGGTTCAATTCAAATGAACAATCAACCACAAGAAAATTTTGCCACGAATTACAATCACAAATAAGTCCAAAAAAGATTAAAATCAAAACCCTAATATGACTCCTAGAGAAAAAAAAAAAACAACAAAGATGAAAATCAAAATTTAACTACAATTCCCTCTTTGTCGCACTCCCCAAAATTTCCAATTTTTGGGTTGAAATTGATAAGAAATTTTGAACTAGGTAAACCCAATTCCACAATGAAAGTGCATGTTTTTTTCTAAAAAATATGGTTTCCTTAAACCCTACTACAAAAAGTATTTATCTTTCTACCCGGGGGTTAAAAAAATGGAAAAATTTAAAAGTTTGCCATTTTTAAGGGGCTAGCCTAAAAAAAATTTACAAAAAAATAAAAGTGTTCCAAAATGATTATAACATAAATGCCAGAAAAAGAAAAACATATAAAAAAAATTGGTCTTAAAGATCCGGTCTTTGGGACCCCATCACCCAATCATCCCCGGGTTTAGGCGGCCGGGGTAAACCCACAAGCTGAGTTGAGTGAGTTTGTCCATCTCCCATAAAAAATAAAAATTGCCTTTTGGGAAAACAAAAATACAAAATAATAAAAAAGGGGTTAATTTATAAATAATTCCAGAGTCGATATTCAAAAGGGCCCCATCCCCAAAAATTCAAATTCCCTTTGTTTTTTGCCCAAATGATATCTTGTGGGATTTTGTTCCTATACTAAACCCTTCAAAATTTAAACCCCCAAAAATCACTATGATTAATAAGGAAGTTTTTGTAAATAAACATAAAATTAGCTTACGAAACACTTGGAAATGAAGAATTTTGCCTTCCTCTTTTACATGCAACAACATGTGATTTTTTCTATATGCATCCTTTCCCATTTTTTTCTAAACATAAATACCCTAACTTTTCCTCATAATATTAGGCTAATAAAAACCCAAAACCTGCCCAATCTTGCCCTTAGGGATAGAAAAACAGAACCTAAATTAAAATTTCAAAAACAACAAAGCAAAACCTTAAAAAAGGGGGGAAAGGCTTAAGTTACATATATAAAACCCATCCCTTTTCACACCACTTTTCAGCTTCTTTCCACTAATTTTTTTTTCATCCCTACTCAAAAAAACACACCTAATATGTCTTTAAGAATTAAAAAAATTTTTACCCATAGTTATCCCCACTTTTATCTCCAAAAACCAAAAAAAGTTTTAGAGCCACTAACTCATGCACTAAGGAAGAAAATTTTTATGAAGATTTAGTAAACTTTAAAATCTCTTAGGAAGTTACTAATTGACCTTTTTCATATTCAAGACCTTTATTTGGTATTTAAGGGAATTCATCTTTTTAAAGGGAATTCCGATTAAACCGAGTGGTTTTCAAACATACTTTCAGCCCCTATACAAAAATCATTATTTGTAAAAATTAAGGTTTTTTCCCCTAATTCCCTTCAAAAAACATTTCCTTCTAAGAATATTCTATTTATCTTTCTTTTAGAGTATATTATTAGTGTTTAGTATATTAAAAACCCCTTTAATAAATAAAAAAGTTTAAAGGAAGATTTTTGGGGTTTAATTCCGAACCTTGAGAACTTTGCCCACATGACTTTTTTGAATATTGAACATTCAGACTATTTTTGGTCAATTTTGCCAAAACATGACATCATTTAAAAAACAAAAGCTTACCATGATAGGGCCCAAGTAGGGCCAAACAAAAGACCCTGAACTTTTACTTAAAGTATTAGAATCCAAATATTGAAAGATGCCCTAAAAAAATTCTAATAAGATTTGGGGATCAAATTGAATATTATAATATATATTTTTAGTAGTTATTCTTTTTATATTTTTCTTTAGTCTTATATTTGGTTTTCCATAAGATCCCCAATCCTACCCGAAAATTATTATAATCCTTTAAATCATGCTTAGTAGGGTGTTCAGATGATTTTCTATTTTCTGGTTACTTTCTAATGCATGATGTTCTATTGATTGCTATTGATTTTTAATGGGAAAAACTTATTTTCCCTTTTATATCTCCTCATGTACCCCTTAATAACCATAAACTTAAAATTTTCTAAAAAACTAATTACTCATTGCATGTGTTTAATACAACAACACATAGAAAGGAATGAAAATGTTCAACCTTTGGTAGAGTTTTTGAAACAGTTTAACTTTTTTAAAAAATTTTAGGGCTTTTTCAGTGTTTTTGTAAGGTTATATCAAAAACCAAGATATGTTCTTGAAGCTTTTTTTTAAAAAACCTTACGTTGTAATGGTAATTTCATCAAAAATTGATTTGGAGGCAAAGTATTAGAATAGCTTTATTTTGAGGCTTGTAAGGCATGTTAAAGTTTAATTGGGTAGATGCTCGTGAGGGATTACCTAATTTAGCCATGGAGGGATTATTAAGTTTTTGATTGATGGTAAGGGCCCGACTGGAATTCACCAAGTTTGACACTTTGGCGTTTTTGTACTCCGGGGCGGGTAAAACGTTTGGGTTTGTTTAGGGGGCGTGCCCCTTAGACAGCCTCCTAAATTTGGTTAAAGGGCTTTATTGGGAAGTTTGGGGTTTAAAAAATATGACAACACAAAAACTAGTCTTCAGTTTGGGCTCTCATTAATATGTTCTTAATTTATCACGTATGCATTTATTTTTATATTAATAGGGTTTTATGGGGCCTAATTGTATTTGAAAATTTTGAATGGTAGAAAGAAGGATGAACCATTAGGCCATAGTTTGTTCCCCCTAATAGTTTTTCTTTTAGGGGACTTTAAAATGGGAAATATGCTCGGATCAAAGTGATATGTTCTAACTCAATCAAGGGGTAGGGGGAGAATTTGAAGTAGTTACAAGTCTAGGATGTGCAATAAGAATTTGTAAAGCTATTTATTTCAAACTTTATCATTTTTCCAAAAAATTTTTTCTTAAATAAGTTTTAAAGTGAGATCACCTGGTTTTACTTTGGGTAGGGGAAAAAAATTTCATTGTTTTTAAAAAATTCTAGTGAATCGATTTCCAAAAATTTTTTTCATAATAATTAATTATTGTACTATCAGTTAAGGTGAGGAAAGATTATTTAATTAAGTCTTTTAACCTAACTTGCAAAGGGGGACAAATTGTGGGGGCACGGTGAATACAATTCAGGGAATCTACATTTTTCCCAAGTTTTTAAAATAGCCTTTTTGGTATTTTTAATTTTTAATTCTTAATAGTCAGGGCCCAAAGGGCTTATTTTAATTCTAGTCCCTTTACTAAGTCCCCCATTTAAGTCCCCATCATAATTTCCCAATTTCAAATGACTTCATGAAAGGTAAGCATTTTTTTAAAATAATTTCAAAAATAAAGTTCAATTAAGCAAAAATAGTTATAAGTCTTAAATTCAGGAAAAAAAACCAACCCTTTTTCTTTGAACTTTTGCAATAATTTAAAAGGGTTTAGAGACAATCTAATACCCCAAAGGCATCTTAAAGGAATAATGTGGAAAAAATGTTACGAAAGTAAATTCTTGAGTGGAGTAATCGATGGAACCAAAACTTTTACAAATAGGTGAGCAGTATATTATTTAAAGGGTATTACGAAAAAACTAAGATATGTGCATGGAAGGTCTTTGGGTGTGGCTTGTTTTGGAAAAGGGGTTTCCCCATTATCCTATGTTTTGGTTGCCAAGAGAGAGATGGGGCCTATTGGGGGTAGTAAAAAAGGATCCCCAAAAAACGTTAAGCTTTTTGTTTGGCTGAGATTATGGTAACGGTTGTTGACAAGACTCTAAGGTTCCAACATGGATTTTCCCTTCAACCTTTTTGTGGCAGTGTGGTCGCAGGGGAGGCTCCAAGTCTGAAGGATTGCTTTAAGGGCGGTCTTTTTGAATGTGGTCTTTATAGTCCCAAAAAAAATTTATTTTCGCTACCACTTCATGAATGATATTGACTAATTTGGGATAAAAAATTTCCCAAAGATGGTTCTGGGGGGGTATCTTAATTTACTTCTTTGCTAGATCTTTTTGGGGGCTCAAAACACGGGTTATTCAAGGTTATTTTCTTTTTTTTATATAAGCATGCCCATTATTTAAAAAAGGGACTTTCACGTAGCTTTATCCAAAGATGAGATCTTTGAAGACCCCACATCTAGTGTAATATTTCCCTCCTCATCGGGGAAAAAGATGAATGCGGATGGTAGCCCCTTTTGGGAACCCCCGGGAAATCGGGGGGGGGGGTGTAATCCTTTTTGGTTAGGAGGGGGTTTTGGGTTCTCTCTTCATGTGGGTAAGACCACCAAGTGGAGAACTACTAGCTAGGATTTTGCTTAATTGGGAAAGAGCTTTTGATAGGTGTGAGGGAAAATCTGTTCGATCCGTTGAGGCTAAACCCGAGATCGAAAGAAAAAGTTGGTTTCCCTTTTTTGTCAAAGAATTTTTTTTCCTCAAAGAGAATTTTTAATTTATGTTAGGTGGGTGAATCCTTGCTCCGAAAAGCTCATATTGTGCAGATAGCTAAAAGGAGAGCCCCTTTAGTTATCCTTCCTTTTTTATCGTTCCCTTAAAAGTGAATCTTTGCTACTGGCAAATTGTTTATCTTTCCCCCTTTTAAAAAGTGATTTTGTTCCATGTCATTCGCCCCAAAAAAAAAAAAGAAACCCTCAAGAACAAAATTGGGGGGCATGCTACCTGAAATGAAGAAGAATTACATACTATGAATTTGAAAGATAAAAAGATAAATGAAGGTTTTTTTTTAAAGCAACCCCCTTCCGCTTTTATCTTGGGAAGGGGAAGCGATGGATAATGTCTGATCTTTCAAAAGGAGGAAATTGGTTATTCAAAAGTTCCCCCCCCAGAGTGAAAGAATTAAATTTTTTTTCATCAAAGACATAGTTACCATGTGTTTTAATTTGATAAAAAGGAAGTAAACTTCAGTTAAATTTGAGAAAAGGGAAAGGGGAAAAAATTATAATCCATACGATTGAAATCATTTAAAAAGAAGACATAGTTTAGAAAAGGAACCCTATAAGATGGAGTTAGGGATTGTCAAACATCAAAATCAATTCAATTAAAATTTCCTTTGACTTCTCGGCGCTTCATCAAAGGGAAGAATCGAAGGTTTTAGTGACAACTTTGAAAAAAAATTACCCAAAATTGCTTTCAACAGAAATTCAGAACTAGAATCATTATTGGTTTCCGACACTTACTTCCACTAACAATAAATAACTTAATCGAGGGCTTTCTAATAACAAAGATATTTAACCTTCACTGTGTCGCTGACTTGGTTTGAACACGGGTTTTTTTGATGACACTTTGGAACTACTACAATAAATAATGAAGATGTCTAGAAATAATAAAACAGGGGGCAAACCCAAACTCGAAACCAATCTCTTTTTTCCCTGTTTACTGGGAACTGGGTTTAGTTCGGCTTTCAACATGCCATTTGCTACATTTTAACATGCCATTAGTCAAGTAGGAGGCTTTTTTTTGTCCTTTTTTAAGGGTTTAGAACCCAAAGGGCATCTGAGTTGAAAAATTTTTTCCATGCAGGTTTAAGACCTAAAGCAAAGTGCTTGAGTAAAGCAAAGTACTTACACCTACTATCTACTTTCTTCCCCAATTCCCTTTCTTGGTTTTATCTCTCCCAATTCCCCCCCGGGGGTTTTCGTTTTTTCAAGCAAAAGAGTTCAGTTAAATGAGAGGGTTAAGTGGGGAAACGAGTCGCCTTTTTACTATTAGTAGTTTCACTCTTCGGGTTTAAAATGATCGCACACAATGACCCATAACAAAAAAGGTGTAAAAAAAAGCATGCTTTGCTAAACCCCAAGGCGAAAATAAAGGGGTTTCGTTTTAAAAGGATATTAACCGACCACCTAATACGCGAAAACTACCATGGTGAGTGGAGATAAAAAACCCTAAGAACGACCCCACTTTTGAAGGCTCGTTTAAGGGCGCCTTCAGTTTATCACCCAAATCAATGGAACCCCTATCAAAAGCTGCTCGTTGAGCAAAAGACTTTGAAGGGACCAAAAAAATCCAACGATATGACTTTGACCCAGTACCCGAAATTGTTGATAGAGCCCGTTGATTAAAAAGTCCCCAAATGTATTTTTAAAATCTAAAATATAAGCCTCGGTGAATGAGCCAAGGTTTTTTACCATTCGCTTGCATTAATGCCTATAATTTTTAGAGAGAATAGGAAAGCCTTCTCCGAATTCGAAGATGTACACTAATAATGTTTCTTTGCCGGGATGTACACCTTTGGCAATTGTAAGGTTTTTTTATTTTGGCGAACGAGCTGAAACTTTACCCCAAAAAATGAAACTAAGGGTTTTGAAAAAGTTATATTGAATATGGGTGTTAAACCCCCGACCATGGGGCCTTTTTTTAAGCACGAATAAACAATCTAAAGGGGGGTGGCAACCTAAAAAGATGGGCGTATCTCTTTGATGAAAGGGGGGTCGAGGTTCGGTTCTTTTGGAAAAAGGTCAGTTTGTCTTTAAAGGGGACCATGCGAAGGGGTTTATTGGGTGATTCGCTTCGATCTCTTCGACTTTCCTGGGGGAAAGATCATTACTTTAGCTTTTTAAGGAATATATCACTTGTAATTCGGAAAGTGAATCTTCCTTTCAGATCTTGGGCCCTTTGTAGAAATGTTTTTTTTTTGGATTTTGATTGAAAAGAAGTTAAGCATTCCTCATGTACCAGAAAACCAAGCCCCCTCGATTTTAGCAAGAAGAGTCAGTTATGGGAAAAGTCTTTTTGGGGAATTTCCCGTTCTTTAGGACTTTTTGGGCCCATAGCTTTATAGCGGGCTTTCCTTTCTGACAGGGAGATAGAAATAGATAGTTTTCTTGCCCTTTACATAGAAACTCTAAGCCCCCCCATTAGAGTCAGGGATGCCCAAAACTTGATTTTAATCATTCTTTTCTCCCCCGATTAACCATTCTAAGGTCTGGTGATTAGCCTTCTCGCACTCTTGAACCTTTATAAACTCATTGTCAGGTTTATCTATCATAGTGGGGTTCCATTTCCCCGGTGTCAAACTATTTGTCCCACACCCTTCTTTATATCTCTTGGGACTCTATCTTTTCATATTTGTTCTTCTAAAATTAAAATAATAACTGTAAATTTTTTTTTTTGCTTTTTACAAGCATTCCATAACTTTTGTTTATGTTATGGAGCCATCGGCCCCTTCATGTCTTAAAAACCTTTTCCCTTCTATTAAAAAAAAGAGAACCCTATCATGGGCCCTTTGAAGTACCATGTTCCCCACCCCCCCCAAAAGGGGAGGGGGTTTATTTTAAACCCCCCCTTCCCATGTGAGGGATAAAATTGACCCCACCCGTTGAAACCATCCTAAATGATAGCCCCAAAAATAATGAATTTTGGGGACAAAAAAAAAGTTTAAGAATTTTTATAAAAAAAGATCTTTTTTGGGTTTGGGAAAGGACCTTCCTTACTAATGGAAAGAACTACTTTTAGACACAGATTGGCAAATCCGAAGAAATATAAATGTTTAACCAAAATAGCCAAACTTTTTTTTTCCCATAAAACATTTCTTTCTACACCTTTTTTGACCACACCCCTAATTTTATTGGGGGCTCACACCGGGGTATGGGATTTGAACCATTCTTCACGCCCCTCTATGAATAACGAGAAAAATTTTTTCTTTTCACAAAAATTTCAGCTTCGCGCTTTTCAAAAACCATTTGCTTGCAAACCTTTAGTGGGCAGATAATAAAGGGTGACCACTATATCCCTTCCATTTTTTTTATTCTCAAGTACACTTAACACTTACCTAATCTTAAAAGTTTTTTTTTTTTTTAATTAACTTGCATACCTTGAAAATGGACCCCAATCCTTTTTTTATTTTTTTTATGAAATTTCTAGTTAGATGAACAATCGCTCCTAAAAGATGCCCTTTTTTATATACGATAGACCAGTGGGGATTTCTAACTCCATCTTCTGCTTTTTAAAAAAAATAGTAAAAGGAAGATTTTGAACCCAATACTAAAGTAACTAATGCGTTGATAAAAAGCATAGATCGTACGCCCACTTCCACTTACCCCTTTAATTCAATGACGGACTTTCCTCCTTTCCCCATTTACCACCCGATACTTTATTTACGAACATTTACCTCTTGACCTCTTGCCCAACTTTGATCGAGTATTAGATAGTTGCTAATATCACTACCCATAATAGGAAGAGTTTAGATTCGAAGCTCTTTGAATTTTTTATCGATTTTTGGGGGCCCCCGAGTAAGACAGCTAGGTAAGGGGGGGGAGTTTTTCTTTAAACCTGCGGGGGGGACCCTTTTAGTTTGTTACAGCAAATGCTCAAAAGTCCGTAAACAAGGGGGTAGAGGGAGTGTAACAGTCATATTTTAATAGCCCCTTGTTACGCTAAAGTGAGTTGGCATATGGCGCATCCTTTTACCTGGTCCAATTTTTTTCTGTTCTTTAACCCGGTCTAGGAAATGCTTTTCTTTGGGGTTTGGGAGTTCTAGGTTGCAAGCCCATCCAATTCAATTACACAAAAAGAGAAACCCATGTTGATTCATCCGTGGGAAAAGTCCATAAGCAGGAATAATTTAATCGAGATGAGCAGTCCAGTGGCAGTTGCCAGCCAATGTTCAAAAGAACTGCTACCCTTTCATCCCGGGTAGGACTATTTATTTCCATTGATATAGTATTGTCATGGCTAGGTCAAAAGGATCAGGGGTTCTAGGTCCAGGCTATTGTAAGTATCTTTTACCATAAAGTTTGAGTTTGATTCCAATCATTGAGATATATCCAGTTCTAGTGCCTAGAAAGACCTTTTTGTAGACTTCTCCTTTCCATGAGGTATTTTCTACTTCGCCCTATGATGAGATCCATGAGAGAGTCAAGCTGGAAGAAGGAATGTAGATCCTCTTGAAGTGCCGCCTCGACCGATCACAAGAAACCGAGCGAAACAATTCATGGAAGCACTTAACGGTTGATAAAGGATATCCATGAAGCCGGAAAGGATTGGAGCAATCATGAAGTTGGAACGGATTGGAACAACCATGGAAGAACTTACTCTTGTACAAGTCATATCGAATACGGGGTGAAGAGGGCGTGTATTTACAAGGCACGGTGTGAGGAAATCTCAAAGTTACACAGAATCATACACGGTCATATACACGGCCAAAGCACAGCCGGTGTGTGGAGTCAAGCAAATCCACAGAAAGATACACGACTAGAAGTACACGGTCGTGTATATGCCAGAATTTGCACAGAAAAGTACACGGCCAAAGTACAACGGTCGTGTACACGGCCGTGTATCTCCCCGACGCCGGCCTTTTGTGTTGTTTTGTTATTTTACGCACTTATGAAGTGATGTCGTTTTGGGCTTGTATTTTTACAAATTGTAACCCTAGTATAAAGCTCCTAGGGTTAGAATAGAGATAGAACATACATCTTAGAACATAAAACATCTTTGAGAGGCTTCCTCTCTGGTTTCTCAAGAACTAACTAGAACTTATCGGATTTTATTTCCGTAGCATTCAACCCGACTTATCAATCGGACTTCATCCTGATTGTGGCGTCTTCACATTATACCAAGGTTCTTGTTTCACTTATAGACAACGGGTCGCGGTTTCCACTTTAGGTGTTTGGGCGTCTTAGGTAACGAATTTCCGAACGTAATTGGTATTGGGTTTCGTCACAGGTTGGCGTGGTTCGTATCAGTTTGGTATCAGAGCTTAGGTTTGTCAAAACATCAAGTTCGGTTGAGGAAGGTAATATCAAAACCCTAACACCAATCGTTTATATCCATTGTTAGCATTCAATTTCGTAATATTAATTGTCTTTTGATAATGTAGTGTCTACTAGTCGATTGTTACAAAAAAAAAAAAAAAGAGTAAAAATCACGACAAAGAAAAAAAGAAGAGAATAGAAAAGAAAGACAAGAGAAACGTGATCAAAAGCAAAAAAAAAAAAAAGAGAAAAAAAAAATCGGATAGAAAAATAGAGGAAAATTTATGAACCCTAGAGTTGTTTTGAATTCTATGGAAGGGGATTTGGTGTAGTTCGGTTAGTTCCAAGAGAATTGAGAAGAGGAAGTTGGCGAGTTGATATCATCATTGTTTGTGAGAATACACGAGTGACTGTGTGATATCATCATTTGAGCGAAACACGTAAGGAAGTGTAACATGAGGTTTAATTATATATATATATTTGTGTTAGTACTAATCTTTTCTGTAGGAACTATGTCGAGGCAACATTCTCCGGAAGGTGAGAGGGGAAGGTTTGATGCTAGGTTAGTAATTGAGGCGTTGAGGGGTAAGATGAAGAGGTTGTTCCAAGAGGGAATGGAACAAATTCATGAGACGTAGAGCAAAGATTAGACCAATCCACAAATGTATTCCAAGGGTGTAAGAGGGAGAGTCGTTCTAGGAGAGTACCGAGGGTGGAGATGAAATGTCAGATGATGACTTTGATGAGCCTTATGTCGGAGAGTTATAGAGGTTATAGTGGTTCGGAATAGAGGAACTAGGGATTGGGAAGATAGAGGAGATAGGAATAGATGAGGACGATCAATTGAGTGGCATAAAATGAAGATTCCTCCTTTCCAAGGGAAGAATGATCCCAAGGCGTACTTAGAGTGGGAGAAAAAGGTAGAGATGGTGTTTTGATTGTCACAACTATAGTGGGAGAAAGAAAGTAAAACTTGTTGCCATTGAGTTTTCGGATTATGCTATAGTGTGGTGGGATCAATTAATGTTGAATCGAAGAAGGAATGGCGAGCCACCTATTGAGTCTTGGGAAGAGATGAAAAGAGTGATGAAGAAGCGTTTGTGCCTGCGTATTACTATCGGGAATTGCACAACAAGTTGCAAACTCTGAGGCAGGGAAGCCGAAGTGTAGAATGAGTATTTCAAGGAGATGGAAGTCACTATGATTAGGGCGAATATAGAGGAGGATAGAGAGGCTACAATGGCTAGTTTCTTGCTGGGTTGAATAGAGAAATCCAAAATGTGGTTGAATTGCAGCATTATGCAGAACTGGAGGATATGGTTCACATGGCTATAAAGGTTGAGAACCAGCATAAGAGGAAAGGTAGTAGTAATGCACAAGTTTCCACAGGGTAATGGTTCATCCACTTGGAAGACCAACCAATGGAAGAAAGAAGAAAAGCCTTTACCCACCAAACCAAAAGGGGAGCTGAGGCAAGCAGGTTCTACTCCAGGTAACCAAGGTAACCCTGATTCTTCTACTTCTACAAATCGTGACATTAGATGTTTTAAATGCCAAGGTAGAGGCCATATTGCTAGTCAATGTCTAAATAGGCGTGTGATGATTTTGCGTGATGATGGAGAGTAAGAGACTGAGGGGGATAGTGAAGAAGATGATATGCCTCCATTAGAGGATGCTAGTGATGATGAGGAGCCTGCAATGGGAAGGCTAGTGGCAGTAGTGAAGCGAGCTTTGAATGTGCAGGTGAAGGAAGAAGAGGAGGTGCAAAGAGAGAATATATTTCATACTAGATGTTAACTAGGAGATCACATTTGTAGTTTGATTATTGATGGAGGAAGTTGCACCAATGTAGTGAGTAATTTTATTGTTGAGAGGCTGGGGCTCAAAACTGTTAGACACCCAATTCCATATAAATTGCAGGGGTTGAATGATAGTGGTGAACTAAGTGAGTAAGCAAGTCTTGATGGTTTTCGCATTGTTAGGTATGAGGATGAGGTGTTTATGTGATGTAGTGCCAATGCAAGCATGTCATGTGTTGTTGGGAGGCCGTGGCAATTTTTGATAGTAAGGTTGTTCATGAGGTTTTTCTAACAAGTATGCGCTTGTTCACCAGGGAAAAAGCTTTAATCTTAAACCGTTAACACCTAAGCAGGTGTATGAGGACCAGTTGCAGCTACAACAGTCTTTTGCAAAACATAAGGTGAGTGAAAAGCGAGGGTGAGTGAGAGAGCAAAAGACAATGAGAAAGAAAAGGAATGTAAAAGTCAAGATCACAAGGAAAAAGAGAGGAAGGCTGAAAAGAGTGTAAGAGGCCAAGTTGAAGGGGATCACTTTGGGTGGTGAGTGAAAAGGAGAGGGCAGCCTTGCAAAAGGAGAGTTGTGTGGCAAGAGCGAGTGTAGTAAGGGAGCGTTAGTGATGAGGCAACCTATGTTGTTGTTGGTTTTTAAAAAAACCCATATTTAACTACTAATGAACAATCTAACTCTTTGCCTAGTGTTGTTGTGTCTCTTGTGTAGGATTTTTGAAGATGTCTTCCCTGAGGAGATTCCAAAGGGATTACCACCTATCGTGGTATTGAGCACCAGATTGACCTTATACCCCGGGGCATCGATTCCAAACAAGCCAGCTTTTTAGGAGCAATACGAGGAGACAAAGGAACTCCAAAGGCAGGTCGATGAATTAATGGAGAAGGGGTACGTGAGAGAAAGCATGAGTCCATGTGCAGTGCCTATGATTTTGGTACCTAAGAAGGATGGGACATGGAGAATGGTGTCGACTGTCGCGCCATCAACAACATCACGATAAAAATATCTTTATCCCATTCCTCGCTTAGATGACATGTTGAATAAGTTACATGGGTCAGTATCTTTTCCAAAATTGATCTGAAAAGTGGATATCACCAATTAGAATGAAAGAAGGTGATGAATGGAAAACTGCATTCAAAACAAAATATGGATGTATGAGTGGTTAGTAATGCCTTTCGGTTTAACTAATGCACCTAGTGCTTTTATAAACATATGAACCATGTTTTGAGGACTTTTTTTGGAAAATTTGTGATTGTTTATTTTTATGATATCCTCATTTACAGCAAGAGTTTAGAAGATCATATATCTCCCCTTGGAGGATGTTTTAGAAGTTCTTCGAAAGGAACAATTAATTTTGCTAACTTCAAGAAGTGCACTTTTTTGCACAAACAAACTTGTGTTTCTTGGTTTTGTTATTAGTGCACAGGGAATACAGGTTTGACGAAGAAAAAGGTTCTTGCGATCCAAGAATGGCCAAGTTTCCCAAACCCAAAGTAAGTAATGTGCGAAGCTCCATGGACTAGCAAGCTTTTACAGGAGATTTGTGAAGGTTTCAGTACCATTGTAGCACCACTTACTGAGGTAATTAAGAAAAACGTGGGGTTTAAATGGGGAGAGCAACAAGAGAAGGCCTTTCAGACAATTAAAAATAAGCTGACTCAAGCGCCATTACTCCGCTTTACCTAACTTTGCTAAAACGTTTGAAATTGAGTGTGATGCTTCAGATTAGGTATTGGAGTAGTGCTTATGCAAGAGCGAAGACCGATTGCATTCTTTAGCGA
>JBBMOL010001452.1:20689-39413 GCA_037954665.1 Laguncularia racemosa | reverse complement strand
TTTTTTTTTATTACTATTTTTCTACATTATTAAATTCTAAAAAAAATCTAATTTCTACATTTTCCTATTTATTAAAAATAACACATAAATATATAAATAAATAAATAAATAACTAAATAACAAATAATAAATTACTTAATTAATTCGAAATAAATAAATAAAATTAATTAAAAAAAATAAAAAAATCCGGAAAATCCGACTTACCTGGATCGGGTCGGTGCGCGGGTCGGGTCGGATCGGTCGGACACAACGGTGGGGTTGGCTCGTTCACGGCGTTCCGGCGGTCCTTTGCGGCGGGTGAAGTGTCGAATCTAGCTTCTTGAGGGTGCTGAATCCAATGGTGGTGGTGGTTTACTCCCAGAACGCTCCTTGCGGTGGCCCAACTCCGATTGGCGGTCGCAACTTTGGGTTTCCTCCGATCTACACTCTTTTCTCTCTCTCTCGCAATTCTGATCTGTGATCTTGCTTCCTCATCTCCTCCTCTATTTATAGGCGCTTGAAAACGAGCTGGATAAGCTCGGATTTCCTCCGATTGAAGCTGATCGGATTTTCGGTTGAAAAACCAACTCCGATTCGTGCCCATCCAACGATTTGTTGCGATTTGATTTTAATTAGATAATGTTTATCTTATTTTTGTTGAAGATCTGTTGGATTTGTGCAAAAAAATCGAATTAAAACGGCCGAAATACGAATTTTTTTCTTCGCCAACGATCTCGGGCTCGAGGTAGGAGACGATCACGCGCCCGGCGCGTGCGTTTCTTCCAGCCAATCAGATGCTGCCACGTGTCCTGGATAAGTCGAAAAATTGCAAAACGCGGAAACTGCTTCCCCCGCGATTCGAACGTCTGACCGAGCCCCCCCCCCCCCCCCCCCCCCGCGCGCACTTAGCCAGGTCCGGACCAGCTGGGCTAGCCCACTTCGCGATTTTATTTATTTCGCAAATTACATATATGCAATGCGATTTTTCTATTTTTTTGTATTTTTTGAAATTTCAAAAATTTGTAAAAATTGTTTATTATTCATTATTGCTATTTCCGAAATCATTTTTCAAAATTGAAGTATTTTCCTATTTATTTTTATTATTTTATGCTAAATTAGGGAAAAAATGGAAAAATTTGGAAAAATTGAAAATTGATTATTATTGAAAATTATTGACTCCTAGGGAAAAAATAGGGTGTTTACAGTACTTATTTGCTAATATTTAGATTCTAATTGCTCTACAAAGATAAAAGTGTTGAGTGCATAGAGAGCAAATATAGGAAGATATATTTGCAGTTTACCATAAAATTGAACTACAAAGATTACAAAATTCTAATTTTAAACATTTCAAGGGTAAGACTTAAGCACGTCCAGAAGACATGTTTTTAAATGGATTCATATGCTGAATCGTGTGAAATAACCTTTCAAAATTGGTTAAGTTAATTGTTTTTAAAATTCAAAAGTTAACTTAAGGATAAGACTCAAGCACCTCTACAAGACATGTTTATTAAATAGATTTATATGTTGAACCTTGTGAAACAACCTAGTTTTTCAAAATTGGTTAAGTTAACTAAAAATAGGATCACAATTCTTAAGAAGGTAATTAAAGTCTTGTTTTTAAAATTCAAAAGTTAATTTAGGGGTAATTTTAAAAAAATTCAGGAGTAGAAATTTCAAATTTGACTGTCTTACCCTTATGCTTGATTTTACCAAGATTAATCCAAAATAGGTTAAAAAACCCCTAATCAATGGTAGTTGGAAAGGTAACTTAGAGGTTACGTTAAAAGGGAAATTTTCAATATCAAATCAAAAGGCAACTCAAAAAGTAAAACCAAATTCTTCAAAGTAACCCCCTTTAACCTTACCTAATTACATTGAGTCCTATATAAAGAAAAGTCTCTAAAACTCAATTAAATGTGTTGAAATGTTGAATATTCAATTTGGAGACAAGAATAAATTTTGAAATTCAATTAGAAAAGGAATTTCGAGTTTTATGACAACTTTCTCAAAAATGACCAAAATGCCTTTATACCCGATTTCATAAAAAAAAATATATCAATAGTTGGGTTTAGACAATTATTTGAAAGCATTAGGATGATAATAAATCCAATTGGAGATTAAATTAGTGATTAAACAATTTGAAAACCTTAAATGTACAAAAGAAGTGACACTTATTAAGAGTTAGTGTTTTTGCATCAAGACAAACAAGTGGGAACCATAACCTCTACTTAGGGTTGCAACTTTTCCCATTAAAGCCCTTACATGTCACTACCCTTACCTTAGCCTCCTCATCCATTTCTAAACTCTTCTAAAAGTTAAGACCTTAAACCCTCTCTAAACCATAATCTTTAAACTTAAACCCTAGTAATTAACTTAATGACCCAACTGATCTAAGTTAATTTAATGTGTTTGGCTAGGTTTGGAGGATCAAGTGGAAGTTTAGAGAGGCTCTAAAAGCTTGTTGCCACCTCCATTTATTCAAGTGTAAGTTTTTGTTCATCAAATGGGTATTTTATTGAGTATTGGGCCTAAATCTTTATATTAAGATGCTAAATGATGTTCATTTATGCTAGAAACACTTTTAGAAGTTAAGAGAACCCTCATTTTGAGATCTAGTAGTGGCAATTTAAGGTGGATTTAGAAACCAAGTGTGCTCTTGAAAGAGGTATGCAATAAATTTTCCATTTAATGATGATTGAGAATGTGTGGAAGTGTTATTTAAGTGCCTTGAAGCTTTAGAAATATATGTACATTATGCCATTAAGCACGCCACCACCCTCTATGGATGTATTAAGGTTAGATTTTGTTTTCGATTTGCTAAAGAAGTATTGGGAGTGATTATACAAAGATTGAAAGGTTGGAAGTTAGAGAAGAATGAACAAATTTCATGTTTAATGAACCTATATTGATGCCGCCACTTGTTCATGTAGTTTAGAGTTAATCTTTACCTTGATTTGTGATTTTAGTATGATGTTATGTTTAGATAGAGAATCATATGAAGATTTTTAGATTGGGAGATGATTTAAGTACTATTTGATGTATATATGATGATTACGTTAGTGATTTTTACATAATTGGTGATTTGAGTGACTATTGAGTATTTTAAGATAAATACAGGAAATTTCTAGCTTGCATTGATGTTAAATGAAGGGTAATTTGAGGTTTAATTATGATTCACTTGATAATTTAGAGCTTAGACGAAGTTTAATAGGCTAAAAATGGAATCAATGTGAAAATTTGCAAAATTGGAACCTTAACCCTAAATGTTGCCACTTTCTTTGCATTTTCCAAGATTAATTTTGATCAAGATATGTTAATTGATGTGTTGGCATGTTATATGTATGATTTTTAGATAATTTTAGGGTTAATTGGTGTCAAATATAATGTGTAATACATGTAAGTTAGTTTAAAACCCCAATGTTGGCTATATTAATGCATGGAATTTTGAGGAGTGTGATCCACAATTCTCTATATTTTTCCAACTTATATGATAATATGATTTTATGCATGAAATGATTGTTGAATGATTAGAGTACATACAAATGACTTGGTATGAAAATATTGTGATTTTCACAAATTTCAAACCTAAATTTATGTGATTTGAGTTTTAGGAAAAATTTCTTGAAATCATGTTCTTGGTAAAAGATCACTTTTGATCCATTTTCTTCAACTAAATTCATTTAAAAAGTGTTTTTAAACCCAATTTTAACTAACAACATTTTCATGTGTATTTTTTATCATTAATTTCATTTCTATCAGCGAAATTCTCAAATTCAAATCACATAAAACCCAGATTTGAATAAAAGATTTAGATCAAAACTAGTGAAAAGTGTGCTTGATCTTGTAAAGTAATGTATCCCAAAGGTGAAAAGGTGCTGATGATATGAATTATTTATTTTATTTAAAATTGATAAAGAAAATAGATATTATGATAATAACTTATAATAAATAATAATAAATAAATATTTTAATAAGTTTGGGTTAAGATTGGTCCAATCCCAAACTAGTCCACTTAAGTCCACCCATAAATCAACTTTTTCTATGGGTGGTTCATGAACTTTTTTCCATAAAACTTTCAAATTAAAATCATTTAGTGGAATTAATATAATTAAATAAATTATAAGGTCAATTTGATAATCAAATTATAGTCAAGGTTAATTAAAATGAACAAGCCTAATGGGCCCAATTTCAAAATCAATTAGGCCCATTTCCTCTTTAAGGCCCATAATTTAAATGAGCCTTAATAAAATAAGATGTCTTAATGAGCCTTAAATGTAATAGGGCCCTAAAATAAATAGCAATTTTAAATGAGATTAATTTATAAATAATAGGTAAAATTGGGCCTATAAAATATGTAATAGGTTATAATGAGCCCAATTTGGCAAATGGGCCTAAATTAGGCATTATGAGTATCAATAGACTTAAAATGAAAATAATAGATAAGAACAACTCAAATGGGTTTACATTAGACATAATGAATTAATTGGTCATAAAAATAATTATTATGACTTAATGGGCCTAAATTGAAGATAATAATACATAATGGACTTAAAGAAAGTAATTGGATTTAGAATGCCTAAAAGGGTTTAAGGAAATTAAATGAACTTAAATTAAATAGTTTAGGCCTAAACAAGTTAACTTGGGTAATAGATAAATTGAAATAGATTATAAACCATAATGGACTTATTTGGGTAAAATAAGTTAAATGCATCAAGGGGCTTAACTCGACCTAAAATGGTTGGGCCCATTTTTTTTTTTTAGAACCATAACCCATATGGGTAAGAAAACATGGACTTAAAATAATGTGTTAAACTAATTGAACCTCAAGTGACAAAATAATTAAGTTAGTTAATTGGCTTGATTAATTGGTTAATTAACTTAATTAATTAATAATAAACTAACTGATCAATAGTTATCTTAGTGGGCTCAATTTTAAAATTAATTGGATTCACTTTCTTTTAGGGTTCAATACCCTTATTGAGTCTTAGTAAGACATATAGATGTAGACTTTGAAAATAATTAGAAACTTAAAACTAAAATGGGCTAAAGCTTAATGGATTTGACCTCAAAAGGTTAAGCAAAAATAATTGAAATAATACTTAACATAATATGAATAGGCTAAATACCCTTATTGAGCCCATAACTAGTATAGGCCTTAGTTTTATAAGATACAAAGAAACCAATAATAATAATAATAATAATAATAATAATAATAATAATAATCAATGTTTAAACTTAAATTATTAACTTGTAATTTCTCTTTTCAATCGCATAAAAATTAAACAATCAAGATCATTGGGAATCGAAATCGGCTTTAGCTTTGGGATACCTTCAACTTTCTAGGTTCGCGGTAACATACATGTTGGGTGTTAAGGTACAATTTGATTAACTAAACTAATTATCTACTATGTGTGCTTGGTCACTTAAGTTAGCAAGTGACACAATTAGATTAGGATTACGATTGTGGTTATATACCCCAAAATGACACGATAAATTAAGCGCTTAGGTCATTGAGGATGGCTCGACGAATAGTTGATAAGTGGAATCATATTGGATAACAAGCACTAAAAGCGAAGAAAAAAGGTATATTGAGAGTTGTTTAGGCTTTATAAGACTAAGCAAGCAATGTGATATAATTGGATTGCAATCAATAATCAATGAGGACTGCATAATGGTGACAACATCTACACAAGGCTAATTTTCAATTTTGAGGTTTTATGTGTCGATATGGAATCTAACTTCTCCCATTATCCCTTAATGATTGTTATAGTGATCGAACCTTAGGTTCTTCGTTGTGTTTTTGAAGTTACGAGTATTCCTATACTAATTTTTTATAAAACCAAATGTTATGTTAATTAAATATTTATTTGTTGCATTAGAATCAGGCTTGATATCACATTTGTTCATGTATTTGTATTCTAAAACTAGATTAGAAATGCCCACTTATTTAATTGTAAGCCTTACACATTTTACTTAAGTGAAACATGTGGTGAACCGTTGTCGCCTTTTAGATTTTAGAGCATGATATCCTAACTCCAATATATTTACGAACGGATTTGACTCATATATAAATAATATTTCATCCAAATTAACACTTCAATCGACCGTAATAATAATTATTGAGTTTGAAGAGAGTATAGAAGGATAATGAAACATCTTATCGATTTTTTTTATATTATTATTATTATTATTTTGCTTATATACTAATAAAGACGTATTCCTTTTAGGTTGCTAGAATCCTGTAATCCTCCTCAAAGGCTTCTTTTAATGTTTATATACCTATTCAAATCATCCACTTCGTGAGCTATCTTTTGAGGTGGTCTTGGGTTTCACTTCTTGTATTTAAGCATGTTTTCATCATAACAAGTCATTATTATTTAATTTGTTAACCAAGCATCACCATGTCCAAATGGCTTTTGCACTACTTACAACACGTCTTTATCTATAAAATGTGAAATACTCACATCACCTCCTTAAAATGCTTATGTACCTGTTTAACTCTCAATTTTATAAGCTAACTTTTAAGATTGGCTTAAGCATCTAGCTTTGCGACAACATCAATTGTCTCTAAAACCAATGGATACTTTTGCACTAGAATGCCAACATTGCCTCATTCAAATAATGTCATTCCACTTCTCATATGCTTCAACCAATGAGGGGTATGGGAATCCCATATTCCTCGCCAAGAATTCTATGTAATGCTTATATTCCTTCTTGAACTATCAAACTACACAAGTTTCATAAATTGGCACCAATTAATTAACAATTAAACCATTAGGGTGTTTAAAAACCCAAAAAAAAAACATGAAGACATCTATTAAAAAATCGTTAAATCCCACATCAAGAATTTTAAATTTTTATATCAAGAGAATAAAATCCAGCCTTATTGATAAGTATGATATTTCCTCCACAAGAATTTTGATAATCTCATAGATGAAAAAACAAAAAACAAAAATAAGATACAGCAAAATGGAGACTCTAAGCCGTCATTGGAGGCTCTAAGCAATCCACCTGTCACTCTCGGGAAAAAAAAAAAAATGGAGTGGTTATGTTTATTTAAGTACAATTCGAACGTGGTTCATGGAAGTGCAATATGTACTGCATGTACCTTGGAAAGGTACGTCGGCTTCTCCTTCCACTGAAATTCACAGCTTTCTTGCTGAATAAAATGAGGTAATTATTAATTAAACTTTTCCTTAAACCATGGAAACCAATAGCAGGGATTCGTTTAGTAACAGCTCGTGGAATCTTCTGTCATAGCTTATTCATAAATGAAATATAGGGTTAGATTTGTATCTTTTGCAGTAAAGATTTAAAATTAAATGAATTTATTGATGATAAGTTAAGATGGCCCAAGGAAAATGTAAAAAAAAAATCATATAGTTATATTACCAATGTGAAAGCATTGAATATATAGGAAAAAAAAATAGTATAAAAAAGTTGGAAAGACTCCACCACTAGAATCTTAAAATTTATTTTAAGAGGATATTATTCCTTTAAGATATTATTTTTAAAAATCATATGAATATATCTTTTCAAATTTAATTAACTAGACTAAAAATTAATACATAAATCTATGGCAATAAACTAGACAACCGGATTTGAATCCTATCAAGTTTCTTTCTTGTAATTTATAAATTAATGACTAAAATAATTTAAAATTTTAAAATATCTCATGATACTATAACGATCTTATTTTTTTTTATATAATTTCGACCATTAATTATATATAAAAATATATTAATTGAACAAATTGAGCAAAATTAAAATAAGAAAATTTAGAAGATCCATTTATGATGAATCCTTGTACTTCTCATAACTCCCATCAAACGATTCCCACCATGCAAACCAACCACCCATCCCAATGTATTTATAAGGTGAACTATTTTTTTCCATTTCCCCATAAATTAGAATCTAGATGCTCTAATATCTTAAATCAAAGCCTTGTCCATTAAGGCACAAACGCAATCAAATTGAATTGAGTTAAATAGTGTTGTAATTGAGCTCAAAAGCCCAAAATTTAAAACACAAATTTGATTCAAATTTGATCTAATTTAGATTATTTGATTCAAATTTGATCTAATTTAGATTATTTGGCTCAAATGCAATTAGAAATGTTTATGATTCAACAAATTCAAACCTGACTTGACTAAACTAGTTAAACTCAAGTTACTTAAAATATTAAAATTCTTTCTAAGTGAATTGATATTAAAGATGAAGTTGGATCCAAATCCGATAAAAATCAATATATATTAGAACTTGATTTGAATTTGATCTTACTTTGCAAACTTATCAACCATATAAATTGATTAATGGTCGAATCAAACTTAAATAAATATCAAACCGAATTCAAATAACTTAGTAAAACAACTAGTTTATTTACCTTAAACACAAACGTAAGTTAACCAGTTTATTATTGAAGCAGGTAAATATCTATATGTACTGTAAAGTGTACTCCGTGAAGAAAAATAGTACAACGAACAAAACAAAACAATACGCACGTTCTCTTTCGTTCAATATCGTAAATTACATGACAATTTCCGAGAACACGACACGACAACCTATTTATTCATGTGCGTGGGATGCTCATATCCTTCATCTCTTAATTAATCATTGTCTCTCCAAAACCTAGTTTTAAGTTCATCTCTCTAGAAGGCTAAACATGATGCACATGACTTTTTACTGGAGCAAGGAGGTGACACTCCTTTTTAACTCGTGGCACACAACAACATTGGCAGGTTACACCATTACTTTACTTGCATGTTTTATGGCTTCAGCTTTTTACCAGTACATGGAGGCTTGGCGCCTGAAGCTCAAGCTAGAAACGGTGGCCCTACCGTCAAAGCAGAGCTGTGGAAAGCCAACAATGGAGACGCCGTTTTTGAGGACAAAAGTTGGGTTTGGAATGAATGAAATGGTGACTTGGGGTCAAGTATGTGGTGGGGCTTTGTTTGGGGTGAATTCAGGAATTGGGTATTTGTTGATGTTGGGTGTCATGTCTTTTAATGGTGGGGTTTTTTTGAGTGTGGTTTTTGGATTGAGTGTTGGGTATTTGGTGTTTAGGAGTGGGAGTGAGAATTCTAGTGTAGAGGTTGATGATGATGATCGTTGTGCTTGTGCTTAAGAAGAACTATGAAGGCTTCATGGTTTAGAAGTTGGATGGATAAATTGCAAATACACAACTTCTCCCTTGTATTTTGAAATAAATGTAATTATTATTATTGTTTTTTAGATTTGGGTCAAAATATTTAATTTTAAATATATGAATTAACTGTATATGCTCGGAACATAAAGGGGGTTTCCTTATAATTTATTTTTATTATAGGAGAAAGTTCTAAATTATGAGTTGTTATGGAATGTATTGGCTTGCTTTCTAATAAAAATTATTATATAAAAAAAAGAACTATTATGCTTTATTTGTGATGCATGTATATGCAAATAAATTAGTCTTCATCCCGTACGTGGTTGTACTTTATAATTTTCCTATTAGGCTATTGCTATTTTTCCATGCATTGTCAACATATTTAGCATTAATTTTATTATTATTATTGTTTTTTTATACTAGAATTGGCCAAAAACTTGCATGATTTCTTTTCAAAACCTCCAACAAGTGGATTGGGCTATGCTATGCAACTGGTGAGATCAAGTTGTATCCACCTAGACTCTGTACAAACAATAAGGCTTTGTCGTTTCCTTAGTTTTTTTTTTTCCTTTTTTTCTTTTTTCTTTTAGTAATAAAGAAAAAAATATTTTCAAATAAATGACAAAGACTAACAGAAGCTAATGTTAGCTAATTAGCAATTTTCACCGAGGTAGAGAATGCATATGTAACAATCACGAAGGGACATGACTACGCTTTGATTTGTTTAATTAACCTATCTTACTTATATATATATATATTATGTTTAAGTGTTTGGGCTTTAATCAAATTCATAAGATTATATTCCCCTCGAGTCGTGACTATCCTAATTACAACGACAAATTTCCTTTTTGGGTTATTAATCTATAATTATCAATCAATAATTATACTCCTCTCACAAATTTAACTATCCTAATAATATTAATCTCTCTATATAGGAAATCAATTTCGATGTCTCTAAAAATGTGAATCCTAAATTTAACCTTATTCGTATCACATATCAATATTAAACTAATATCTAGTTCAATTTCATACAAATATCAATGTGTTTCGAATTTTTCATACCACATACCCATATAGTTCCATGAGTATCCACAGCTATCTTAACGAAATTATCCAAGCCTTACAAACTTAAAACTAACAAAAGTCTTTTAATTCCATTAAACCATAAGTAAGTCTGTAGATCATAACATTAAGATAGTTCTTCCATCTACTCATCATAGTAATCAAAATCATTATATATATCTTGAATAAAAAAGGATATAAATTTAAGTAGATTAAAAAGATTTTTATGATCACTTTTGAAGTAAAATATTTTTTGTAGTCTTGATATCACCATGATACGTACTGATATATATATATGTATTATGGTCCTCGCTACTTGTGTTTCATTTATTATATTCTTTTACGCATTATCAAGGAAGCAAAAGTAAGATACAGATAAATATTTTTCATAGGATATATGACAAATGGAAATATGAACGAGGATAAAAGGAAAACTTCGTTTTGTTTGTGTTTGTTTGGTACACAACA
This sequence comes from Laguncularia racemosa, assembly GCA_037954665.1. Lineage (NCBI taxonomy): Eukaryota > Viridiplantae > Streptophyta > Magnoliopsida > Myrtales > Combretaceae > Laguncularia > Laguncularia racemosa. The sequence continues at coordinate 28,762 of JBBMOL010001452.1, read as the reverse complement.
TGTACTGCATGTGTCTTGCAAAGCCATGTTGGCTTCTCCTTTCACTGAAAATTCACAGCTTTCTTGTTGAATAATCGAGGCAATTAACTTGGCATAAAATCACGGAATAGCCTTTAATGGCATGTATTTAGTTCTTAATAGCCCGTGGAATCTTCAGTCCTGGGGCTGATCTAGAGGGGCACGATAAGAGCCCCGGCTAGGGCCGGTAATGCGGGCTAAATGGGCCGGCCTGTCCCCATCCGCACCAGCCCGAGGGTCGTCGAGGGCTGGCCCACAGTGGCATGCAAGTCTGGCGGGTCAGGAAAGTCTACCCACCCCGCCCCGCCCCGCGGGCCATGCGGGCTGGCTCGCGACGACCCGCAATAATTTTTTTTTTTGTGTATTATGTAAAACAGGAGGTCGGTGGTGGTGGTGCAACCAATGGCAATGCCATCACTTCAGTCGACGCCATCCTCAACTCCTTGTCTCGTCATCGTCACTTCAGTCGACGTCGGCGTCGTCAGTCCTGGTCGCGGTCACGGTCGTGGGTCCTCAGTCCTTAGTCGCGGTCCTCACGGGTCGCGGTCGTGGTCGTGTTGCACAGCAGTCCTCAGTTGCGGTCGCGGTCACAGTCACGGGTCCTCAGTCCTCAATTGCGATCCTCGCGGGTCGCGGTCGCGGTCGCGGTCGTGTTGCACAGCAGTCCTTAGTCCTCAGTCCTCAATCACGGTCATGGTCGTGGCCCTTGCGGGTCACTGTCACTCGGTGGTCGCCAGTCAATGCGACCAACTTAGTCCTTAGTGACTTGTTCATCGTCCTCAGCGACCGCCGACTAGCAATCAGCAATTTTTTTTTCTGGTCTACGAGCTGCGACTGCGCGGTGCGGAGTGCAATGGTGTAGCGGCGGTGCAGGGCATGGCAACTCATCATGTCGTCCTCGTCAAGTCGTCATGTCCAGCAGGCAGCAGTCCACAGTCGTGTCGTGTTGTCCACAGTGCAGAACTGCAGCTGCAGATCAAGTTTTCCGGCGAGTTGGCCCGTCGCCCGCGGGGATTGCCCGCCCCGCCTCGCGGGTCAAGCGGGCGCGGGCCAAAATGGCCCGCACCGCTGTGGGTCAAATTTTTTTTGCCCGCCCCGCAATTCCCACCCCTAGCCCTGGCCCTTCAAATCTAAAAAAATATCAATTGTTAAATTTATTAAAAAAGAAAAAAAGTAAATATTATATATATATTTTTTTTTAAATGGCAAAACCTTTCAAGGTATTAGGTATCATAAAAATTGACTGATAAGATTTATATATATATTTAAAATTGAATTTATTTTATAATACTTAAATGATAATCCTTTTTATTTTTTATTTTATCCTTCCTAATTTATTAATAGTATTAAATGTCATTTATTGGGAATTATAATGATATTTTTGTATTATTTTTTAATTTTTAATTTTATTTAAATATTAAATAATATTGAGATGCACTAATTAAGAAAACAAGATAAAGAAAAGTTTGGCCTAGCTATATTAATTTAGGTTTGTCCCTACTTCAGTCATAGTTTGATAAATAATATATAGTGCGAAATGTGTATTTTCAGTAATAAAGATTTAAAAGTATATGAATTTATTGATAATTTAAAATGCAAAATATGCAAGTAAAATGTCAAAAAAAAAAAGTTCATAATATTCGATAAGTGGGTCTTGCAGTCAAGCTCCCTTCTACCTTTACACTCGAGGGCTAATCTCCGCCCGGCTCGAGGAAACCATTGCATGCCTTTGTTAACTTTTGGAAAGCCTACGCCTTATAGAAACTGTCTACTTGAGACTATCCCTTGACCCGTAGGTCTTAACATAAGGTTAGAATTCTAACTCTTTCAGATTGGTATCTCAGAAGACCTTCTTCGCCTTCCACCTAAGTTGTGCGGGAAAGGCCCAAAGCTAATTCCAGGGAACAGTAAAGCTTCTTAGGGTCTTTCTGTCCAAGTGCAGGTGGTTTGCATCTTCACATACATGTTTATTTTACTGAGTCTCTTTTCGAGATAGTGTCCAAATCATTACGCTTTTCATGTTATATAGAAAAAAAAAGAAAAGAAAAAAATTATTATAAAACAGTAGAAAAGACTTGATAATAATATTAAAAATGTCTTTTAAGTTGGCATTATTCCTTTGAAATATTATTTTTAAAAATCATATTGCATATCATTGCAAATTCAATTTATTAAAGAGACTGAAAATTCAATATTCAATAATTTTGTGGACACCCTGACTGGTCAATCCTCGTAATTCTCAACTCCCACCAACGTAAATAACTATGCTGCCCCACCCATTGAATCCTCCTTATTTACCGTGGGCCAACATGTCTTTCATATTCAGCAAATTTATTATAAATTAACTTTATAGCCACTAAGGTTATCATTCCAATGATGCTAAAGCCTTTAGTTCCTTGTCTTACAATTAAACTAATTAATACCTTAATGAAAATTACTAGCAACTCCTTCAGCATCTATAAATTAAGGTTGGAGAATGAAGCACATTAATAGAAATTCCATATATTAATGCCCCAGTAAAATGGTTATTAAATTTATGACTCCATAAATTATACCCATGTTCAATACTTTATTTATATATTTGCTGTTCTGAATATGCTTTCATTAATTATATACATATATTTAGATGGGCAAAACATACTTATATATATATATATATTAGTGAAAATTGATGTTCAAAAAGTTAGTGTTATGCGAAAAGTGAAACTACATCTTTTGCACTTAAAATGTAAAATATTTCAAATTATATGACTATCATATAATATGGAATAAATCAAGTAAAACATGCAATTAAAGACAATCATATCTATATATTATGAGAGCTACTAATCCCGTTTAAACAATTTATATTATCTCACGATAACGATTTTTCAGTTTTCTAGGGAAAAAAATTTCAGTAAATTCATGGGTGAAATTCACAACTTCAAAAATGTAATGAAATTTATAGATATAATGATTTGAGTACTTTGGTAACCAAGAAACCATCCATTATATAAATTTCATTCATACAAGAGTAGGAAAACATAATTGAGTGTATAATATCTCAGATTCTCATCCTCTGGTAGTGTACAAATATCTAATAATGTGGTTTCAAGATGCTATTATATAATTTTGCTACGTAACTATTCGGATATTTATCTATTTATTTATTTTAAGTCAAAAAAGAAAGGGAAAAGAAGATGTAAATTTGATGTCCAAATCGTCGATATAATATTATATTACCTTCAATCCCTTAAATTTATTCCTTCAAAGTCGAAGGTGTTATATTCAACTTTCATCATTTCATGCCTCTCCTTTATTCCCAAAGGCCAAAGTAACATTTTGGAAATGAATTACGCATGGCTTTGTAATCCAGAGAAAGGTAAAAATACTAGAATAGCATTTTGGAATCCACAAATCTAGATAAAAGAACTTGAACCATAATTGGAAAATTAACTCCACAATAAAATTTCTTTCCATTACCCTAAAAAATAAGGATTATTAACAATAAAAAAAGGATATCAAGCTTCATAAGAATTATCAACAATTTTTTTTCCTTTTTTAACAATAAATCAATCTCTATTATATTATACCATATGATCATTTTGAGTCACTAATCTTCATAAAACATTACCATCAAGACATTTTATTGTGAAAGATTATAGTATTCGATTGAAATTCATAACTTTTTATAGTAAAAAAATGTAAATGGATCATAATATTTTTTACATTTTAAAAATAAGAGGATCAACTTCAAGCGTCAAAAGGGTTTATCTAAAGTTTATCCTAAAAGCATACCAAACTTCTAAAATGATGTATAAGTTAAGATTTTTATATTGATATACAGTTGTAATTATTATTTAAAGTTGATTTATTACTTAGCTATATAAATTCAGAAACTTATACTGAAAGAAACATGTCCTTTTAAGAATTTTTTTCGAATAGTATCAATGGTCTTATCCACTATTTTAACGGAATTGGTTCACCTTTTAATCTTACTATTAATTTACATATATTAAATCTCTACCGTTAATCACTATTAAAATTGTACTGTTAATATGTAAATTAATTGTGAGATTAAAAACTAAACCGATCCTATAAAACTATGAGTGAGATCATAGAAAATTCCCAAATATTACACAATTTAATATAAAAACAATATAACTCTTTAATAAAAATAATTTATTTTCCAATAGCTGCAATTTCACAATTTAATACAAAATAACACATATATTTGCATTAAATCATATTTTGCTCATATATTAAAAAAGGCTATTTTTAAATAATATATAATTTCATTGAAAATTATACAATAGTCACATAATATATTATAAACATATATTATCAATATGTTAATAGTAATATCTTTTAAATTAGCTTATTATTTTTTCCATTGAGTATAGTTTAAACCAAAATTTGCAAGTTTTAACTAGTATTAATTAAATCAAGAAAGCTTTCAAGATAAACAATAAATCCATCGCAAAAAACAATTATAAGTATATATTTATGTAAAAAAACCCACGTAGTTAGTATTGCATTAAAGATAAAGTTTTTCTCTATACAAATATTTTCAAGAGGTACAAACATAAAAATTTAAAATATTGAAATATCCCTCTAATTTTAATAACATAGTCGGAATCCTATATTAATTATGACCATGTCTATAGTCAAATATGGCAAATAAAGTAAATCTTTATAATGTAATAATTGGTTTAATGCTATCAATATTAATTTTTCAATAAGGTAATTGGATGTGATTTAATTTACTCTCTTGATATTTGTAATTTATATTATAGTTAAGAAAAAAAAAAAAAAAGAAGAGAAAAAGAAAAGGAAGAGCAACCCTTACACGCATCACCAAATCAGAAGGCGGCCAGGCTTTGGTTATGTAGTACAGTTCGACTTTCCATATTATATTGTTATTGTGTACCGCATGCTTCACGCATACGCACCCCATACACTTCTTCGCTAATCTGCACCCTCGAGTTCCACTGAATTACGGAACTGCCATTTCATGGTGTAGTCAGCCTTGGTTAAATAAAATGATTAATCGGGATGGAAAATAATTGACCAAAAAAAAAATTTGAAAACGATTCCAATTTTTTTAAAGTAAACCAAAGCGGTTTAAGTTTAGATGGAATTATATCTTTCGCTTTGATTTTTTATATATTTATTTACATTTAAATTCATCTTATACTTTTCGAACACTCTATTATAACGAAATACAAGTGATTTTCACCAATTTTACAAACGATTATAGATAATGTTGTTAAAATCGCGAATTAACTCGTACGATTCAATGATTTTATAAGTTTGTATACATATTTTTAGTTAACTCGCATACAGAATCAGGGAGAAGCAAAATCATAATAGAATTGCGATTTTGAATAGTAAAATCGTTTAAAATTGCGATTTTGCACGTTTCAACCAATTCCACAATATTGCACAACTAAGGTCACTTTCAGCCATCTGGATCTGGTCTAAGTCCACAATCCACTAATTAGCTGCCCTACCCAATTAATAAAAGGCCTAGCCCAGCCCAACCAGCGACTCCTTACTTTTGCAGGCTTCTCAAGCAGTGCCTCCTTTGCATTTGCTGTACATTGAAGTTCTTTAGATTAGGGAAAGAAGAGGAGAGAGACAGTGAAAACAAGAGAGGCGAGCCAAGATCCACAGTTCCACACTGAGCTGAGTTGATAGAAATTCGAAACAACGAGCGCCGAGCAACGAGCCAACGATCCTTCTCCTTCTTGTTACGTTTGTGTATTGATCGAAATTCTAAATAGCGAGCGTCGAGTAGTGATCCTTCTTGTAGCGAGCCATCGAGCTAAGATCCTTCTTCATAGACGCAAGGTTTGTGTCAGGTATGACTTCTATGACCAACAACACTTCTACTGTAGTGTATCATATAATTGGGTATTTATGCGTATGAATGGCTATTTCGTATTTATGCTTGTGAATGGGCAATACTTCTACTGTAGTTGCATGACCAACAATACGCTTGTGAATGAGTATTTATGCTTCAGAAGTACAGTGATTAGCTTTGTAATTATAGGGGTGATATTTGTTTGATCATGCTTTTGTGATATTCGTTTGATCATATCCGGGAAGGATTTGCGTTTCCATGAAATTTCAGTAGCTAGTAAAGGAGTTAGGAGAGAAATCAAATTCTGATTCGTTTGATCATGTTGTAAAGAACCTACTTTCAATAGAGCCACAAGATCCTTCCACGTACATACTTGTACCAATTGATTGGAAGCATCTTAATCTTGTATGGACCAAACCATCTCAATCTTGCATCATTTTCTAATCAATGTGAGCTTCTCCAACTTTTTATCTAATACATTCATATTTTTTTATACAATTCCATTTTGCCTTGGCACATCTATCTTAACATTCTTATCTCTGGTAAGCTTATCTTTTACTCATGCCAATATTTTAATATCCAACATTTAAGACCTATAGAGCATCTTTTGGTCTTATGGTACATCATAGTCACATAGAAGACAATTGGGAATTAGTGCAATGCAATGCTGTGGTATAAATTTAAGCTTTGCCTTAGGCCTCCAACAAACAGTGGATCACTCATATAGGTACATCTTGCCGTTAAAAGTTGCATTTGCTCTACATGTTAATATCATTTGAAGCTCTAATGCCAGTTGCTTGTAGGTATACGTATACTAGATTTTGGTGTAATGTACTAAATACTAATGCTTTCTTTGCCTCCCATGTTGTCCTATTTACAATTTTTATGAAGTTTAATGTATAATAAGTTTGCTTTTGTGAGGTTTAAATCGATTATTTTTTTTAATTAATTTCAGGTTAGCATCTATGTAGTAACTATCAAAAGAATGCCTACTATATGTGCCTCACATGTACATTTTCCTTGTGCAAAGCTTGCACCAAAGATGGTGTTATCCTATGTGTAAGAGGAAACAAAGGTTTCTGTGAGACATGCATGCGAACAATCATGATGATAGAAAATAATGGGCTAGAAAACAAGGACATGGTATGGTTGCACTTTGTTTTGGATGTATAGATTGATCTCCATCCCCCTCTCCTTACCTTGTCTTTTTTGTCCCTAGCCCATTCTCATGACCGGTATGATCTACTTTGCTTTGCTTCTCTTAGGAGAATAAACAATAGGTGGATTTACATCTTCATATTAGTAATTGCAGCCGATATTTAGACATTTTTAGTAAACTTGAGAGGAATTCAGAGTGTAGGTGGTACAGGTGCTTTATAATAGGTGCTGGCACTTGGGAATTGTGTATCAATGTAATCTTTGACATATGCATGCCCTGCTGTTCACAAGGCTCCTAAGCATCTAATGTTCCTTACTTGGATTCACTTGCACCTGTAGTCTTACGAGTTTTGGAAGCTAGTTTGGTCTATTCAGTTCCCAACCTCTTTGGTTGAGGTTATAATTTGCTCTATATGTTAATATCATCTGTAGCTCTAATGTCAGTTGCTTGTAATTAGTAATTACTTGTTTTGGATGTAAAATGTAATTAGTAATTACTTGTTACATGAGCATGAGCAATTTACTTTTGTAAACACCCCATTTTTGCCCTAGGAGTCAATAATTTTCAATAATAATCAATTTTCAATTTTTCCTAATTTTCCCAATTTAGCATAAAATAATAAAAATGTTCAATAAATAAAAATAAATAGGAAAACACTTCAATTTTGAAAAAATGATTTCGGAAATAGCAATAATGAATAATAAACAATTTTTACAAATTTTTGAAATTTAAAAAAAATACAAAAAAATAGAAAAATCGCATTGCATATATGCAATTTGCGAAATTAGAAAAATCAGGAAAGTGGGCTAGCTTAGCTGGTCCGGACCATGGCTAGGCGCGCGTGCAGGGGGGCCCGGTCAGACGTTCGAATCACGGAGGAAGCAGTTTCCGCATTTTGCAATTTTTCGACTTATCCAGGACACGTGGCAGCATCTGATTGGCTGGAAGAAACGCACGCGCCGGGCGCGTGATCGTCTCCTACCTCGAGCCCGAGATCGCCGGCGAAGAAAAAATTCGTATTTCGGCCGTTTTGATTCGATTTTTTTTTGCA
>JBBMOL010001452.1:0-20189 GCA_037954665.1 Laguncularia racemosa | reverse complement strand
TTCCTCCGATTGAAGCCAATCGGATTTTCGGTTGAAAAACCAACTCTGATTCGTGCCCATCCAACGATTTGTTGCGATTTGATTTTAATTAGATAATGTTTATCTTATTTTTGTTGAAGATTTGTCGGATTTGTGCAAAAACAAATCGAATCAAAACGGCCGAAATACGAATTTTTTCTTCGCCGGCGATCTCGGGCTCGAGGTAGGAGACGATCACGCGCCCGGCGCGTGCGTTTCTTCCAGCCAATCAGATGCTGCCACGTGTCTTGGATAAGTCGAAAAATTGCAAAATGCGGAAACTGCTTCCTCCGTGATTCGAACGTCTGACCGGGCCCCCCTGCACGCGCGCCTAGCCATGGTCCGGACCAGCTAAGCTAGCCCACTTTCCTGATTTTTCTAATTTCGCAAATTGCATATATGCAATGCGATTTTTCTATTTTTTTGTATTTTTTTTAAATTTCAAAAATTTGTAAAAATTGTTTATTATTCATTATTGCTATTTCCGAAATCATTTTTTCAAAATTGAAGTGTTTTCCTATTTATTTTTATTTATTGAACATTTTTATTATTTTATGCTAAATTGGGAAAAATTAGGAAAAATTGAAAATTGATTATTATTGAAAATTATTGACTCCTAGGGCAAAAATGGGGTGTTTACAAAAGTAAATTGCTCATGCTCATGTAACAAGTAATTACTAATTACATTTTACATCCAAAACAAGTAATTACTAATTACAAGCAACTGACATTAGAGCTACAGATGATATTAACATATAGAGCAAATTATAACCTCAACCAAAGAGGTTGGGAACTGAATAGACCAAACTAGCTTCCAAAACTCGTAAGACTACAGGTGCAAGTGAACCAAGTAAGGAACATTAGATGCTTAGGAGCCTTGTGAACAGCAGGGCATGCATATGTCAAAGATTACATTGATACACAATTCCCAAGTGCCAGCACCTATTATAAAGCACCTGTACCACCTACACTCTGAATTCCTCTCAAGTTTACTAAAAATGTCTAAATATCGGCTGCAATTACTAATATGAAGATGTAAATCCACCTATTGTTTATTCTCCTAAGAGAAGCAAAGCAAAGTAGATCATACCGGTCATGAGAATGGGCTAGGGACAAAAAAGACAAGGTAAGGAGAGGGGGATGGAGATCAATCTATACATCCAAAACAAAGTGCAACCATACCATGTCCTTGTTTTCTAGCCCATTATTTTCTATCATCATGATTGTTCGCATGCATGTCTCACAGAAACCTTTGTTTCCTCTTACACATAGGATAACACCATCTTTGGTGCAAGCTTTGCACAAGGAAAATGTACATGTGAGGCACATATAGTAGGCATTCTTTTGATAGTTACTACATAGATGCTAACCTGAAATTAATTAAAAAAAATAATCGATTTAAACCTCACAAAAGCAAACTTATTATACATTAAACTTCATAAAAATTGTAAATAGGACAACATGGGAGGCAAAGAAAGCATTAGTATTTAGTACATTACACCAAAATCTAGTATACGTATACCTACAAGCAACTGGCATTAGAGCTTCAAATGATATTAACATGTAGAGCAAATGCAACTTTTAACGGCAAGATGTACCTATATGAGTGATCCACTGTTTGTTGGAGGCCTAAGGCAAAGCTTAAATTTATACCACAGCATTGCATTGCACTAATTCCCAATTGTCTTCTATGTGACTATGATGTACCATAAGACCAAAAGATGCTCTATAGGTCTTAAATGTTGGATATTAAAATATTGGCATGAGTAAAAGATAAGCTTACCAGAGATAAGAATGTTAAGATAGATGTGCCAAGGCAAAATGGAATTGTATAAAAAAATATGAATGTATTAGATAAAAAGTTGGAGAAGCTCACATTGATTAGAAAATGATGCAAGATTGAGATGGTTTGGTCCATACAAGATTAAGATGCTTCCAATCAATTGGTACAAGTATGTACGTGGAAGGATCTTGTGGCTCTATTGAAAGTAGGTTCTTTACAACATGATCAAACGAATCAGAATTTGATTTCTCTCCTAACTCCTTTACTAGCTACTGAAATTTCATGGAAACGCAAATCCTTCCCGGATATGATCAAACGAATATCACAAAAGCATGATCAAACAAATATCACCCCTATAATTACAAAGCTAATCACTGTACTTCTGAAGCATAAATACTCATTCACAAGCGTATTGTTGGTCATGCAACTACAGTAGAAGTATTGCCCATTCACAAGCATAAATACGAAATAGCCATTCATACGCATAAATACCCATTTATATGATACACTACAGTAGAAGTGTTGTTGGTCATAGAAGTCATACCTGACACAAACCTTGCGTCTATGAAGAAGGATCTTAGCTCGATGGCTCGCTACAAGAAGGATCACTACTCGACGCTCGCTATTTAGAATTTCGATCAATACACAAACGTAACAAGAAGGAGAAGGATCGTTGGCTCGTTGCTCGGCGCTCGTTGTTTCGAATTTCTATCAACTCAGCTCAGTGTGGAACTGTGGATCTTGGCTCGCCTCTCTTGTTTTCACTGTCTCTCTCCTCTTCTTTCCCTAATCTAAAGAACTTCAATGTACAGCAAATGCAAAGGAGGCACTGCTTGAGAAGCCTGCAAAAGTAAGGAGTCGCTGGTTGGGCTGGGCTAGGCCTTTTATTAATTGGGTAGGGCAGCTAATTAGTGGATTGTGGACTTAGACCAGATCCAGATGGCTGAAAGTGACCTTAGTTGTGTAATATTGTGGAATTGGTTGAAACGTGCAAAATCGCAATTTTAAACGATTTTACTATTCAAAATCGCAATTCTATTATGATTTTGCTTCTCCCTGATTCTGTATGCGAGTTAACTAAAAATATGTATACAAACTTATAAAATCATTGAATCGTACGAGTTAATTCGCGATTTTAACAACATTATCTATAATCGTTTGTAAAATTGGTGAAAATCACTTGTATTTCGTTATAATAGAGTGTTCGAAAAGTATAAGATGAATTTAAATGTAAATAAATATATAAAAAATCAAAGCGAAAGATATAATTCCATCTAAACTTAAACCGCTTTGGTTTACTTTAAAAAAATTGGAATCGTTTTCAAATTTTTTTTTTGGTCAATTATTTTCCATCCCGATTAATCATTTTATTTAACCAAGGCTGACTACACCATGAAATGGCAGTTCCGTAATTCAGTGGAACTCGAGGGTGCAGATTAGCGAAGAAGTGTATGGGGTGCGTATGCGTGAAGCATGCGGTACACAATAACAATATAATATGGAAAGTCGAACTGTACTACATAACCAAAGCCTGGCCGCCTTCTGATTTGGTGATGCGTGTAAGGGTTGCTCTTCCTTTTCTTTTTCTCTTCTTTTTTTTTTTTTTTCTTAACTATAATATAAATTACAAATATCAAGAGAGTAAATTAAATCACATCCAATTACCCTATTGAAAAATTAATATTGATAGCATTAAACCAATTATTACATTATAAAGATTTACTTTATTTGCCATATTTGACTATAGACATGGTCATAATTAATATAGGATTCCGACTATGTTATTAAAATTAGAGGGATATTTCAATATTTTAAATTTTTATGTTTGTACCTCTTGAAAATATTTGTATAGAGAAAAACTTTATCTTTAATGCAATACTAACTACGTGGGTTTTTTTACATAAATATATACTTATAATTGTTTTTTGCGATGGATTTATTGTTTATCTTGAAAGCTTTCTTGATTTAATTAATACTAGTTAAAACTTGCAAATTTTGGTTTAAACTATACTCAATGGAAAAAATAATAAGCTAATTTAAAAGATATTACTATTAACATATTGATAATATATGTTTATAATATATTATGTGACTATTGTATAATTTTCAATGAAATTATATATTATTTAAAAATAGCCTTTTTTAATATATGAGCAAAATATGATTTAATGCAAATATATGTGTTATTTTGTATTAAATTGTGAAATTGCAGCTATTGGAAAATAAATTATTTTTATTAAAGAGTTATATTGTTTTTATATTAAATTGTGTAATATTTGGGAATTTTCTATGATCTCACTCATAGTTTTATAGGATCGGTTTAGTTTTTAATCTCACAATTAATTTACATATTAACAGTACATATTTAATAGTGATTAACGGTAGAGATTTAATATATGTAAATTAATAGTAAGATTAAAAGGTGAACCAATTCCGTTAAAATAGTGGATAAGACCATTGATACTATTCGAAAAAAATTCTTAAAAGGACATGTTTCTTTCAGTATAAGTTTCTGAATTTATATAGCTAAGTAATAAATCAACTTTAAATAATAATTACAACTGTATATCAATATAAAAATCTTAACTTATACATCATTTTAGAAGTTTGGTATGCTTTTAGGATAAACTTTAGATAAACCCTTTTGACGCTTGAAGTTGATCCTCTTATTTTTAAAATGTAAAAAATATTATGATCCAATTTACATTTTTTTACTATAAAAAGTTATGAATTTCAATCGAATACTATAATCTTTCACAATAAAATGTCTTGATGGTAATGTTTTATGAAGATTAGTGACTCAAAATGATCATATGGTATAATATAATAGAGATTGATTTATTGTTAAAAAAGGAAAAAAAATTGTTGATAATTCTTATGAAGCTTGATATCCTTTTTTTATTGTTAATAATCCTTATTTTTTAGGGTAATGGAAAGAAATTTTATTGTGGAGTTAATTTTCCAATTATGGTTCAAGTTCTTTTATCTAGATTTGTGGATTCCAAAATGCTATTCTAGTATTTTTGACCTTTCTCTGGATTACAAAGCCATGCGTAATTCATTTCCAAAATGTTACTTTGGCCTTTGGGAATAAAGGAGAGGCATGAAATGATGAAAGTTGAAATATAACACCTTCGACTTTGAAGGAATAAATTTAAGGGATTGAAGGTAATATAATATTATATCGACGATTTGGACATCAAATTTACATCTTCTTTTCCCTTTCTTTTTTGACTTAAAATAAATAAATAGATAAATATCCGAATAGTTACGTAGCAAAATTATATAATAGCATCTTGAAACCACATTATTAGATATTTGTACACTACCAGAGGATGAGAATCTGAGATATTATACACTCAATTATGTTTTCCTACTCTTGTATGAATGAAATTTATATAATGGATGGTTTCTTGGTTACCAAAGTACTCAAATCATTATATCTATAAATTTCATTACATTTTTGAAGTTGTGAATTTCACCCATGAATTTACTGAAATTTTTTTCCCTAGAAAACTGAAAAATCGTTATCGTGAGATAATATAAATTGTTTAAACGGGATTAGTAGCTCTCATAATATATAGATATGATTGTCTTTAATTGCATGTTTTACTTGATTTATTCCATATTATATGATAGTCATATAATTTGAAATATTTTACATTTTAAGTGCAAAAGATGTAGTTTCACTTTTCGCATAACACTAACTTTTTTGAACATCAATTTTCACTAATATATATATATATATAAGTATGTTTTGCCCATCTAAATATATGTATATAATTAATGAAAGCATATTCAGAACAGCAAATATATAAATAAAGTATTGAACATGGGTATAATTTATGGAGTCATAAATTTAATAACCATTTTACTGGGGCATTAATATATGGAATTTCTATTAATGTGCTTCATTCTCCAACCTTAATTTATAGATGCTGAAGGAGTTGCTAGTAATTTTCATTAAGGTATTAATTAGTTTAATTGTAAGACAAGGAACTAAAGGCTTTAGCATCATTGGAATGATAACCTTAGTGGCTATAAAGTTAATTTATAATAAATTTGCTGAATATGAAAGACATGTTGGCCCACGGTAAATAAGGAGGATTCAATGGGTGGGGCAGCATAGTTATTTACGTTGGTGGGAGTTGAGAATTACGAGGATTGACCAGTCAGGGTGTCCACAAAATTATTGAATATTGAATTTTCAGTCTCTTTAATAAATTGAATTTGCAATGATATGCAATATGATTTTTAAAAATAATATTTCAAAGGAATAATGCCAACTTAAAAGACATTTTTAATATTATTATCAAGTCTTTTCTACTGTTTTATAATAATTTTTTCTTTTCTTTTTTTTTCTATATAACATGAAAAGCGTAATGATTTGGACACTATCTCGAAAAGAGACTCAGTAAAATAAACATGTATGTGAAGATGCAAACCACCTGCACTTGGACAGAAAGACCCTAAGAAGCTTTACTGTTCCCTGGAATTAGCTTTGGGCCTTTCCCGCACAACTTAGGTGGAAGGCGAAGAAGGTCTTCTGAGATACCAATCTGAAAGAGTTAGAATTCTAACCTTATGTTAAGACCTACGGGTCAAGGGATAGTCTCAAGTAGACAGTTTCTATAAGGCGTAGGCTTTCCAAAAGTTAACAAAGGCATGCAATGGTTTCCTCGAGCCGGGCGGAGATTAGGCCCTCGAGTGTAAAGGTAGAAGGGAGCTTGACTGCAAGACCCACTTATCGAATATTATGAACTTTTTTTTTTTGACATTTTACTTGCATATTTTGCATTTTAAATTATCAATAAATTCATATACTTTTAAATCTTTATTACTGAAAATACACATTTCGCACTATATATTATTTATCAAACTATGACTGAAGTAGGGACAAACCTAAATTAATATAGCTAGGCCAAACTTTTCTTTATCTGGTTTTCTTAATTAGTGCATCTCAATATTATTTAATATTTAAATAAAATTAAAAATTAAAAAATAATACAAAAATATCATTATAATTCCCAATAAATGACATTTAATACTATTAATAAATTAGGAAGGATAAAATAAAAAATAAAAAGGATTATCATTTAAGTATTATAAAATAAATTCAATTTTAATATATATATATAAATCTTATCAGTCAATTTTTATGATACCTAATACCTTGAAAGGTTTTGCCATTTTAAAAAAAATATATATATAATATTTACTTTTTTTCTTTTTTAATAAATTTAACAATTGATATTTTTTTAGATTTGAAGGGCCAGGGCTAGGGGTGGGAATTGCGGGGGGCAAAAAAAATTTGACCCACAGCGGTGCGGGCCATTTTGGCCCGCGCCCGCTTGACCCGCGAGGCGGGGCGGGCAATCCCCGCGGGCGACGGGCCAACTCGCCGGAAAACTTGATCTGCAGCTGCAGTTCTGCACTGTGGACAACACGACACGACTGTGGACTGCTGCCTGCTGGACATGACGACTTGACGAGGACGACATGATGAGTTGCCATGCCCTGCACCGCCGCTACACCATTGCACTCCGCACCGCGCAGTCGCAGCTCGTAGACCAGAAAAAAAAATTGCTGATTGCTAGTCGGCGGTCGCTGAGGACGATGAACAAGTCACTAAGGACTAAGTTGGTCGCATTGACTGGCGACCACTGAGTGACAGTGACCCGCAAGGGCCACGACCATGACCGTGATTGAGGACTGAGGACTAAGGACTGCTGTGCAACACGACCGCGACCGCGACCGCGACCCGCGAGGATCGCAATTGAGGACTGAGGACCCGTAGACTGTGACCGCGACCGCAACTGAGGACGCTGTGCAACCGACCACGACGCGACCCGTGAGGACGCGACTAAGGATGAGGACCCACGACCGTGACCGCTGACCAGGACTGACGCGCCGACGTGACTGAAGTGACGATGACGAGCAGGGTTGAGGATGGCGTCGACTGAAGTGATGCATTGCCATTGGTTGCACCACACACCGACCTCCTGTTTTACATAATACACAAAAAAAAAAATTATTGCGGGTCGTCGCGAGCCAGCCCGCATGGCCCGCGGGGCGGGGCGGGGTGGGTAGACTTTCCTGACCCGCCAGACTTGCATGCCACTGTGGGCTAGCCCTCGACGACCCTCGGGCTGGTGCGGATGGGGACAGGCCGGCCCATTTAGCCCGCATTACCGGCCCTAGCCGGGGCTCTTATCGTGCCCCTCTAGATCAGCCCCAGGACTGAAGATTCCACGGGCTATTAAGAACTAAATACATGCCATTAAAGGCTATTCCGTGATTTTATGCCAAGTTAATTGCCTCGATTATTCAACAAGAAAGCTGTGAATTTTCAGTGAAAGGAGAAGCCAACATGGCTTTGCAAGACACATGCAGTACATGTTGTGTACCAAACAAACACAAACAAAACGAAGTTTTCCTTTTATCCTCGTTCATATTTCCATTTGTCATATATCCTATGAAAAATATTTATCTGTATCTTACTTTTGCTTCCTTGATAATGCGTAAAAGAATATAATAAATGAAACACAAGTAGCGAGGACCATAATACATATATATATATCAGTACGTATCATGGTGATATCAAGACTACAAAAAATATTTTACTTCAAAAGTGATCATAAAAATCTTTTTAATCTACTTAAATTTATATCCTTTTTTATTCAAGATATATATAATGATTTTGATTACTATGATGAGTAGATGGAAGAACTATCTTAATGTTATGATCTACAGACTTACTTATGGTTTAATGGAATTAAAAGACTTTTGTTAGTTTTAAGTTTGTAAGGCTTGGATAATTTCGTTAAGATAGCTGTGGATACTCATGGAACTATATGGGTATGTGGTATGAAAAATTCGAAACACATTGATATTTGTATGAAATTGAACTAGATATTAGTTTAATATTGATATGTGATACGAATAAGGTTAAATTTAGGATTCACATTTTTAGAGACATCGAAATTGATTTCCTATATAGAGAGATTAATATTATTAGGATAGTTAAATTTGTGAGAGGAGTATAATTATTGATTGATAATTATAGATTAATAACCCAAAAAGGAAATTTGTCGTTGTAATTAGGATAGTCACGACTCGAGGGGAATATAATCTTATGAATTTGATTAAAGCCCAAACACTTAAACATAATATATATATATATAAGTAAGATAGGTTAATTAAACAAATCAAAGCGTAGTCATGTCCCTTCGTGATTGTTACATATGCATTCTCTACCTCGGTGAAAATTGCTAATTAGCTAACATTAGCTTCTGTTAGTCTTTGTCATTTATTTGAAAATATTTTTTTCTTTATTACTAAAAGAAAAAAGAAAAAAAGGAAAAAAAAAAACTAAGGAAACGACAAAGCCTTATTGTTTGTACAGAGTCTAGGTGGATACAACTTGATCTCACCAGTTGCATAGCATAGCCCAATCCACTTGTTGGAGGTTTTGAAAAGAAATCATGCAAGTTTTTGGCCAATTCTAGTATAAAAAAACAATAATAATAATAAAATTAATGCTAAATATGTTGACAATGCATGGAAAAATAGCAATAGCCTAATAGGAAAATTATAAAGTACAACCACGTACGGGATGAAGACTAATTTATTTGCATATACATGCATCACAAATAAAGCATAATAGTTCTTTTTTTTATATAATAATTTTTATTAGAAAGCAAGCCAATACATTCCATAACAACTCATAATTTAGAACTTTCTCCTATAATAAAAATAAATTATAAGGAAACCCCCTTTATGTTCCGAGCATATACAGTTAATTCATATATTTAAAATTAAATATTTTGACCCAAATCTAAAAAACAATAATAATAATTACATTTATTTCAAAATACAAGGGAGAAGTTGTGTATTTGCAATTTATCCATCCAACTTCTAAACCATGAAGCCTTCATAGTTCTTCTTAAGCACAAGCACAACGATCATCATCATCAACCTCTACACTAGAATTCTCACTCCCACTCCTAAACACCAAATACCCAACACTCAATCCAAAAACCACACTCAAAAAAACCCCACCATTAAAAGACATGACACCCAACATCAACAAATACCCAATTCCTGAATTCACCCCAAACAAAGCCCCACCACATACTTGACCCCAAGTCACCATTTCATTCATTCCAAACCCAACTTTTGTCCTCAAAAACGGCGTCTCCATTGTTGGCTTTCCACAGCTCTGCTTTGACGGTAGGGCCACCGTTTCTAGCTTGAGCTTCAGGCGCCAAGCCTCCATGTACTGGTAAAAAGCTGAAGCCATAAAACATGCAAGTAAAGTAATGGTGTAACCTGCCAATGTTGTTGTGTGCCACGAGTTAAAAAGGAGTGTCACCTCCTTGCTCCAGTAAAAAGTCATGTGCATCATGTTTAGCCTTCTAGAGAGATGAACTTAAAACTAGGTTTTGGAGAGACAATGATTAATTAAGAGATGAAGGATATGAGCATCCCACGCACATGAATAAATAGGTTGTCGTGTCGTGTTCTCGGAAATTGTCATGTAATTTACGATATTGAACGAAAGAGAACGTGCGTATTGTTTTGTTTTGTTCGTTGTACTATTTTTCTTCACGGAGTACACTTTACAGTACATATAGATATTTACCTGCTTCAATAATAAACTGGTTAACTTACGTTTGTGTTTAAGGTAAATAAACTAGTTGTTTTACTAAGTTATTTGAATTCGGTTTGATATTTATTTAAGTTTGATTCGACCATTAATCAATTTATATGGTTGATAAGTTTGCAAAGTAAGATCAAATTCAAATCAAGTTCTAATATATATTGATTTTTATCGGATTTGGATCCAACTTCATCTTTAATATCAATTCACTTAGAAAGAATTTTAATATTTTAAGTAACTTGAGTTTAACTAGTTTAGTCAAGTCAGGTTTGAATTTGTTGAATCATAAACATTTCTAATTGCATTTGAGCCAAATAATCTAAATTAGATCAAATTTGAATCAAATAATCTAAATTAGATCAAATTTGAATCAAATTTGTGTTTTAAATTTTGGGCTTTTGAGCTCAATTACAACACTATTTAACTCAATTCAATTTGATTGCGTTTGTGCCTTAATGGACAAGGCTTTGATTTAAGATATTAGAGCATCTAGATTCTAATTTATGGGGGAAATGGAAAAAAATAGTTCACCTTATAAATACATTGGGATGGGGTGGTTGGTTTGCATGGTGGGAATCGTTTGATGGGAGTTATGAGAAGTACAAGGATTCATCATAAATGGATCTTCTAAATTTTCTTATTTTAATTTTGCTCAATTTGTTCAATTAATATATTTTTATATATAATTAATGGTCGAAATTATATAAAAAAAAATAAGATCGTTATAGTATCATGAGATATTTTAAAATTTTAAATTATTTTAGTCATTAATTTATAAATTACAAGAAAGAAACTTGATAGGATTCAAATCCGGTTGTCTAGTTTATTGCCATAGATTTATGTATTAATTTTTAGTCTAGTTAATTAAATTTGAAAAGATATATTCATATGATTTTTAAAATAATATCTTAAAGGAATAATATCCTCTTAAAATAAATTTTAAGATTCTAGTGGTGGAGTCTTTCCAACTTTTTTATACTATTTTTTTTTCCTATATATTCAATGCTTTCACATTGGTAATATAACTATATGATTTTTTTTTTACATTTTCCTTGGGCCATCTTAACTTATCATCAATAAATTCATTTAATTTTAAATCTTTACTACAAAAGATACAAATCTAACCCTATATTTCATTTATGAATAAGCTATGACAGAAGATTCCACGAGCTGTTACTAAACGAATCCCTGCTATTGGTTTCCATGGTTTAAGGAAAAGTTTAATTAATAATTACCTCATTTTATTCAGCAAGAAAGCTGTGAATTTCAGTGGAAGGAGAAGCCGACGTACCTTTCCAAGGTACATGCAGTACATATTGCACTTCCATGAACCACGTTCGAATTGTACTTAAATAAACATAACCACTCCATTTTTTTTTTTTTCCCGAGAGTGACAGGTGGATTGCTTAGAGCCTCCAATGACGGCTTAGAGTCTCCATTTTGCTGTATCTTATTTTTGTTTTTTGTTTTTTCATCTATGAGATTATCAAAATTCTTGTGGAGGAAATATCATACTTATCAATAAGGCTGGATTTTATTCTCTTGATATAAAAATTTAAAATTCTTGATGTGGGATTTAACGATTTTTTAATAGATGTCTTCATGTTTTTTTTTGGGTTTTTAAACACCCTAATGGTTTAATTGTTAATTAATTGGTGCCAATTTATGAAACTTGTGTAGTTTGATAGTTCAAGAAGGAATATAAGCATTACATAGAATTCTTGGCGAGGAATATGGGATTCCCATACCCCTCATTGGTTGAAGCATATGAGAAGTGGAATGACATTATTTGAATGAGGCAATGTTGGCATTCTAGTGCAAAAGTATCCATTGGTTTTAGAGACAATTGATGTTGTCGCAAAGCTAGATGCTTAAGCCAATCTTAAAAGTTAGCTTATAAAATTGAGAGTTAAACAGGTACATAAGCATTTTAAGGAGGTGATGTGAGTATTTCACATTTTATAGATAAAGACGTGTTGTAAGTAGTGCAAAAGCCATTTGGACATGGTGATGCTTGGTTAACAAATTAAATAATAATGACTTGTTATGATGAAAACATGCTTAAATACAAGAAGTGAAACCCAAGACCACCTCAAAAGATAGCTCACGAAGTGGATGATTTGAATAGGTATATAAACATTAAAAGAAGCCTTTGAGGAGGATTACAGGATTCTAGCAACCTAAAAGGAATACGTCTTTATTAGTATATAAGCAAAATAATAATAATAATAATATAAAAAAAATCGATAAGATGTTTCATTATCCTTCTATACTCTCTTCAAACTCAATAATTATTATTACGGTCGATTGAAGTGTTAATTTGGATGAAATATTATTTATATATGAGTCAAATCCGTTCGTAAATATATTGGAGTTAGGATATCATGCTCTAAAATCTAAAAGGCGACAACGGTTCACCACATGTTTCACTTAAGTAAAATGTGTAAGGCTTACAATTAAATAAGTGGGCATTTCTAATCTAGTTTTAGAATACAAATACATGAACAAATGTGATATCAAGCCGATTCTAATGCAACAAATAAATATTTAATTAACATAACATTTGGTTTTATAAAAAATTAGTATAGGAATACTCGTAACTTCAAAAACACAACGAAGAACCTAAGGTTCGATCACTATAACAATCATTAAGGGATAATGGGAGAAGTTAGATTCCATATCGACACATAAAACCTCAAAATTGAAAATTAGCCTTGTGTAGATGTTGTCACCATTATGCAGTCCTCATTGATTATTGATTGCAATCCAATTATATCACATTGCTTGCTTAGTCTTATAAAGCCTAAACAACTCTCAATATACCTTTTTTCTTCGCTTTTAGTGCTTGTTATCCAATATGATTCCACTTATCAACTATTCGTCGAGCCATCCTCAATGACCTAAGCGCTTAATTTATCGTGTCATTTTGGGGTATATAACCACAATCGTAATCCTAATCTAATTGTGTCACTTGCTAACTTAAGTGACCAAGCACACATAGTAGATAATTAGTTTAGTTAATCAAATTGTACCTTAACACCCAACATGTATGTTACCGCGAACCTAGAAAGTTGAAGGTATCCCAAAGCTAAAGCCGATTTCGATTCCCAATGATCTTGATTGTTTAATTTTTATGCGATTGAAAAGAGAAATTACAAGTTAATAATTTAAGTTTAAACATTGATTATTATTATTATTATTATTATTATTATTATTATTTTATTATTATTGGTTTCTTTGTATCTTATAAAACTAAGGCCTATACTAGTTATGGGCTCAATAAGGGTATTTAGCCTATTCATATTATGTTAAGTATTATTTCAATTATTTTTGCTTAACCTTTTGAGGTCAAATCCATTAAGCTTTAGCCCATTTTAGTTTTAAGTTTCTAATTATTTTCAAAGTCTACATCTATATGTCTTACTAAGACTCAATAAGGGTATTGAACCCTAAAAGAAAGTGAATCCAATTAATTTTAAAATTGAGCCCACTAAGATAACTATTGATCAGTTAGTTTATTATTAATTAATTAAGTTAATTAACCAATTAATCAAGCCAATTAACTAACTTAATTATTTTGTCACTTGAGGTTCAATTAGTTTAACACATTATTTTAAGTCCATGTTTTCTTACCCATATGGGTTATGGTTCTAAAAAAAAAAAAATGGGCCCAACCATTTTAGGTCGAGTTAAGCCCCTTGATGCATTTAACTTATTTTACCCAAATAAGTCCATTATGGTTTATAATCTATTTCAATTTATCTATTACCCAAGTTAACTTGTTTAGGCCTAAACTATTTAATTTAAGTTCATTTAATTTCCTTAAACCCTTTTAGGCATTCTAAATCCAATTACTTTCTTTAAGTCCATTATGTATTATTATCTTCAATTTAGGCCCATTAAGTCATAATAATTATTTTTATGACCAATTAATTCATTATGTCTAATGTAAACCCATTTGAGTTGTTCTTATCTATTATTTTCATTTTAAGTCTATTGATACTCATAATGCCTAATTTAGGCCCATTTGCCAAATTGGGCTCATTATAACCTATTACATATTTTATAGGCCCAATTTTACCTATTATTTATAAATTAATCTCATTTAAAATTGCTATTTATTTTAGGGCCCTATTACATTTAAGGCTCATTAAGACATCTTATTTTATTAAGGCTCATTTAAATTATGGGCCTTAAAGAGGAAATGGGCCTAATTGATTTTGAAATTGGGCCCATTAGGCTTGTTCATTTTAATTAACCTTGACTATAATTTGATTATCAAATTGACCTTATAATTTATTTAATTATATTAATTCCACTAAATGATTTTAATTTGAAAGTTTTATGGAAAAAAGTTCATGAACCACCCATAGAAAAAGTTGATTTATGGGTGGACTTAAGTGGACTAGTTTGGGATTGGACCAATCTTAACCCAAACTTATTAAAATATTTATTTATTATTATTTATTATAAGTTATTATCATAATATCTATTTTCTTTATCAATTTTAAATAAAATAAATAATTCATATCATCAGCACCTTTTCACCTTTGGGATACATTACTTTACAAGATCAAGCACACTTTTCACTAGTTTTGATCTAAATCTTTTATTCAAATCTGGGTTTTATGTGATTTGAATTTGAGAATTTCGCTGATAGAAATGAAATTAATGATAAAAAATACACATGAAAATGTTGTTAGTTAAAATTGGGTTTAAAAACACTTTTTAAATGAATTTAGTTGAAGAAAATGGATCAAAAGTGATCTTTTACCAAGAACATGATTTCAAGAAATTTTTCCTAAAACTCAAATCACATAAATTTAGGTTTGAAATTTGTGAAAATCACAATATTTTCATACCAAGTCATTTGTATGTACTCTAATCATTCAACAATCATTTCATGCATAAAATCATATTATCATATAAGTTGGAAAAATATAGAGAATTGTGGATCACACTCCTCAAAATTCCATGCATTAATATAGCCAACATTGGGGTTTTAAACTAACTTACATGTATTACACATTATATTTGACACCAATTAACCCTAAAATTATCTAAAAATCATACATATAACATGCCAACACATCAATTAACATATCTTGATCAAAATTAATCTTGGAAAATGCAAAGAAAGTGGCAACATTTAGGGTTAAGGTTCCAATTTTGCAAATTTTCACATTGATTCCATTTTTAGCCTATTAAACTTCGTCTAAGCTCTAAATTATCAAGTGAATCATAATTAAACCTCAAATTACCCTTCATTTAACATCAATGCAAGCTAGAAATTTCCTGTATTTATCTTAAAATACTCAATAGTCACTCAAATCACCAATTATGTAAAAATCACTAACGTAATCATCATATATACATCAAATAGTACTTAAATCATCTCCCAATCTAAAAATCTTCATATGATTCTCTATCTAAACATAACATCATACTAAAATCACAAATCAAGGTAAAGATTAACTCTAAACTACATGAACAAGTGGCGGCATCAATATAGGTTCATTAAACATGAAATTTGTTCATTCTTCTCTAACTTCCAACCTTTCAATCTTTGTATAATCACTCCCAATACTTCTTTAGCAAATCGAAAACAAAATCTAACCTTAATACATCCATAGAGGGTGGTGGCGTGCTTAATGGCATAATGTACATATATTTCTAAAGCTTCAAGGCACTTAAATAACACTTCCACACATTCTCAATCATCATTAAATGGAAAATTTATTGCATACCTCTTTCAAGAGCACACTTGGTTTCTAAATCCACCTTAAATTGCCACTACTAGATCTCAAAATGAGGGTTCTCTTAACTTCTAAAAGTGTTTCTAGCATAAATGAACATCATTTAGCATCTTAATATAAAGATTTAGGCCCAATACTCAATAAAATACCCATTTGATGAACAAAAACTTACACTTGAATAAATGGAGGTGGCAACAAGCTTTTAGAGCCTCTCTAAACTTCCACTTGATCCTCCAAACCTAGCCAAACACATTAAATTAACTTAGATCAGTTGGGTCATTAAGTTAATTACTAGGGTTTAAGTTTAAAGATTATGGTTTAGAGAGGGTTTAAGGTCTTAACTTTTAGAAGAGTTTAGAAATGGATGAGGAGGCTAAGGTAAGGGTAGTGACATGTAAGGGCTTTAATGGGAAAAGTTGCAACCCTAAGTAGAGGTTATGGTTCCCACTTGTTTGTCTTGATGCAAAAACACTAACTCTTAATAAGTGTCACTTCTTTTGTACATTTAAGGTTTTCAAATTGTTTAATCACTAATTTAATCTCCAATTGGATTTATTATCATCCTAATGCTTTCAAATAATTGTCTAAACCCAACTATTGATATATTTTTTTTTATGAAATCGGGTATAAAGGCATTTTGGTCATTTTTGAGAAAGTTGTCATAAAACTCGAAATTCCTTTTCTAATTGAATTTCAAAATTTATTCTTGTCTCCAAATTGAATATTCAACATTTCAACACATTTAATTGAGTTTTAGAGACTTTTCTTTATATAGGACTCAATGTAATTAGGTAAGGTTAAAGGGGGTTACTTTGAAGAATTTGGTTTTACTTTTTGAGTTGCCTTTTGATTTGATATTGAAAATTTCCCTTTTAACGTAACCTCTAAGTTACCTTTCCAACTACCATTGATTAGGGGTTTTTTAACCTATTTTGGATTAATCTTGGTAAAATCAAGCATAAGGGTAAGACAGTCAAATTTGAAATTTCTACTCCTGAATTTTTTAAAATTACCCCTAAATTAACTTTTGAATTTTAAAAACAAGACTTTAATTACCTTCTTAAGAATTGTGATCCTATTTTTAGTTAACTTAACCAATTTTGAAAAACTAGGTTGTTTCACAAGGTTCAACATATAAATCTATTTAATAAACATGTCTTGTAGAGGTGCTTGAGTCTTATCCTTAAGTTAACTTTTGAATTTTAAAAACAATTAACTTAACCAATTTTGAAAGGTTATTTCACACGATTCAGCATATGAATCCATTTAAAAACATGTCTTCTGGACGTGCTTAAGTCTTACCCTTGAAATGTTTAAAATTAGAATTTTGTAATCTTTGTAGTTCAATTTTATGGTAAACTGCAAATATATCTTCCTATATTTGCTCTCTATGCACTCAACACTTTTATCTTTGTAGAGCAATTAGAATCTAAATATTAGCAAATAAGTACTGTAAACACCCTATTTTTTCCCTAGGAGTCAATAATTTTCAATAATAATCAATTTTCAATTTTTCCAAATTTTTCCATTTTTTCCCTAATTTAGCATAAAATAATAAAAATAAATAGGAAAATACTTCAATTTTGAAAAATGATTTCGGAAATAGCAATAATGAATAATAAACAATTTTTACAAATTTTTGAAATTTCAAAAAATACAAAAAAATAGAAAAATCGCATTGCATATATGTAATTTGCGAAATAAATAAAATCGCGAAAGTGGGCTAGCCCAGCTGGTCCGGACCATGGCTAAGTGGCGCGGGGGGGGGGGGGGGGGGGGGCGTCGGTCAGACGTTCGAATCGCGGGGGAAGCAGTTTCCGCGTTTTGCAATTTTTCGACTTATCCAGGACACGTGGCAGCATCTGATTGGCTGGAAGAAACGCACGCGCCGGGCGCGTGATCGTCTCCTACCTCGAGCCCGAGATCGTTGGCGAAGAAAAAAATTCGTATTTCGGCCGTTTTAATTCGATTTTTTTGCACAAATCCAACAGATCTTCAACAAAAATAAGATAAACATTATCTAATTAAAATCAAATCGCAACAAATCGTTGGATGGGCACGAATCGGAGTTGGTTTTTCAACCGAAAATCCGATCAGCTTCAATCGGAGGAAATCCGAGCTTATCCAGCTCGTTTTCAAGCGCCTATAAATAGAGGAGGAGATGAGGAAGCAAGATCACAGATCAGAATTGCGAGAGAGAGAGAAAAGAGTGTAGATCGGAGGAAACCCAAAGTTGCGACCGCCAATCGGAGTTGGGCCACCGCAAGGAGACGTTCTGGGAGTAAACCACCACCACCATTGGATTCAGCACCCTCAAGAAGCTAGGATTCGACACTTCACCCGCCGCAAAGGACCGCCGGAACGCCGTGAACGAGCCAACCCCACCGTTGTGTCCGACCGATCCGACCCGACCCGCGCACCGACCCGGATCCAGGTAAGTCGGATTTTCCGGATTTTTTATTTTTATTTAATTAATTTTATTTATTTATTTCGAATTAATTAAGTAATTTATTATTTGTTATTTAGTTATTTATTTATTTATTTATATATTTATGTGTTATTTTTAATAAATAGGAAAATGTAGAAATTAGATTTTTTTTAGAATTTAATAATGTAGAAAAATAGTAATAAATAAAAAATAAAATAATAATAATAATAATAATAATAATAAAATATAGAAAAATAAAAAAAATTAGGAAAATAAATCATAAAATTTTAGATGTCAAATAGGATAGACAGTGAACAAAATTCCCAAAAATTCCCAAAAATCACAAAAATCAACAAAAATTCCTAAAAACCACAAAAATTCTCAGAAATCACAAAAATAACAAAAAAAATCATAAAAAATCATAAAAAGATAAATAAATTTTAGCACTTAGAAAAATCATTTTCGTCAAATAAATCAAAATTGATGTTTTCCCTATAAAATCATGTTTTCAAAATGAAATCAAGCTTAGGCTTAGAGTTTTAGGAAAAATCAAAAAAATGGTAAGAACATAAATCGAAAGAAATTTCAAAATTAAAATTCACCAATACACTAAAGATTTTCAGAAAAGCGAACTACGGCTTGTTTGATCCTGAGTAGCAGGTACGTAGGCACCCATTCGAGTCAACCTATGAAATAAATGAAAAATCCTTTTTCTGAAATAAATTCAAAGACATAACAAAAATTAACAGAAACACAATGAAACACATTTCTAAAGATGAACAGTTTTAGGAGATTAGGTGGTAACCGTATAGGTTTTAATAGGTTAGCCTCCGGACTTAGAAACTCTGGTTTTCCCTTTTTCTCTTCTCACAAAAACGAGAAGAGGAAATAACGACGACTAGTAGTCCAAATTAAGACTAATCCGCTTCTTTAGTCTTAATTCACTTTTTCCCAACAACAGTTGGGTGGCAACTCCAAAAATCAAACGAAATTCCTAACTCAAGTCGAGGATCTAGATTAGATGAGCATAGGGTTTAGTTTAGATCGGATTAGGAATGGGAATTCAAAAATTAGACTCGACAGGATGGCGACTCCACTGGGGACCCATACCAGCAGGCTAGCCACCTGAATCTCTCCAAGCCGTTCTCTTTAAAAAAAATGTGTTTCAATCATTACTTTGTCACTAACTTTGCAGGATTTAGTTAGATTTTGGTTTCTTTACTGTGGGGGTTTTGCATGCATACATATGTTTGTGTGAGTAGATGCGGTCGAACCCGGACCGTCCTAGAAACCTGAGACGGGGAGCCATTGTGTAGGTTTCGGGCGAAGTGAGTTGATTCACCGTTCGGGACTGATTAGGCTACCCCACCCTATGCTTCGATATGGCCTGAGATCCATTTCTCCGAGAATGCGGGAGGCCATAGAGCTCGGGAACCAGTTAGAACCAACCTACTTGCATACATAACATCGTACGAGGGGTTGACAATTGGATGACAATGTAATGGTTTGTTATTTTGTCCTTCGAGTTCAGGACTATTTCCC